>VDFB02384347.1:0-16515 GCA_007258455.2 Sequoia sempervirens
GACTAAACTTCTATATAGTTTTGTATCTATTTTTTCAGTATCATCTTTGTCCAACTTTACATTTACATCAAAAGGTGTATTCATAGGGTTTCAATTCTTCATTATAAATTTATCAAGCAGATCAACTGTATACTTTTCTTGTAAAATAAAAATTCCACCATTAAATTGCCTAGCTTCTATTCCAAGAAATTAATGCATCAAACCTGAATCTGTCATTTCAAATTCACTCTTCATGGCTTTCCCAAATTCTTCTATCAATACTTCACTATTGCCTATGTAAATGAGATCGTCAACATATAAATAGATTATAAGTAAATCATTGGTACCTTTGGATTTGATATAAAGTGTAGGTTCACTTTCACTCCTTTTGAATCCATTCTTTTGAAAATAGTCATCAATCTTGCTATACTAAGCTCTTGGTGCTTGCTTAGGACCATAAAGAGCCTTGTTCAATTTGTAAACTTTGTGTTCTTGTCCTGAAACCACATATCCTAGTGGCTGCTCTGTAAACACTTATTCATTTAAGAAACCATTTAGAAAAGCTTATTTAACATCAAACTAATATACTAACCACTTATATTGTGTTGCAAATTCCAAAACTATTCTTATAGTATCCAAACTTGCTATAGGAGCATAAGTTTCATTGTAGTCTATACCTAGTTGTTGTGCGAAGCCTTTGGCCACCAATCTTGCTTTGTGTATTTCAATGGATCCATCACCCTTATACTTTGTTTTATAGACCCATTTTAGTCCAATAACATCATTTTCTAGTGGAATTTTTACTAACTCCCATGTTCCATTTCTTTTAATTGAGTTTGTTGACATGGAAAAAGTAAAACCCTTCTAATTTTCTTCCTATTTATGCCCTCCTGGTGATTTTGGCTTGATTTTTCCTTAATTTAATGTTATAATGTGGTCAACACATTCATATTAGGTCTTGGACCCTTGTGAATCATTAAGAACTCTATGATGTCTTGTAAAAGTGTTGTAAAATGTTGTAACCCACTTTCACACTTTTCTAGGACCTTATTAATATAATTCACCTAAATAACCCCTTTTTATCAAAGTGTTGTAAAGTGTTGTAACAAACTTTTTATAAGTACCAAGCCTTATTTCAAAGTGTTGTAAAGTGTTGTAACAAAATTTCATGCTTTTCTAGGCTTGTCATCACTAATTTGACCCTTTCTTATGTTTGAATGGCCCCTTGTACACTTACATGCCCTACTTAAGTGTGTTTTGGAGAATAATCTTGTTAAACATCATTAAATACACTTTAATTCCTTAAACCCATTAAAATTGCCTTGGTGGGACCAAGTCGCCACCTTGGGTGACTTAGTCCCACTTGGCACAAAAATCAAAATTATTTCAAAATTTTGGAAGGATATTATTTTCTAAACCTTAAGGTTAGCCTGTGATGTATTATTTTTGGGAAATTTTGTAAAATCAAGTATAAATAAAGGATTTTCCTCTCATTTTCACCCCCCAATACATTCATACATTCATTCACTTTCTAATTCATTCACTTAATCATTCTCAAGCATTCTAGGCATTATCAAGTCCACATTCATTGGAGCATCTACTTGCATATCTTCAAATTTCTATATCAAGGGTTTGGTGAGTTGTAGCATTGCATGTTGTTCATTCATCACTCTCTTTCCATTTCATTTCATTTTCAAGGGTTTGATTACTAAATCAAGGTTTGCAAACCCCTATTCACTAATCCTTAACCCTTTTTTCCCTCTTTGCATGTGTGTTTTGCAGGTCTTGTATGTAGATTTGTAAAAAAGCAAGGTGTTAAAAGGTGTCATCGTTCCATAAAAGTCATTCAAAGTCAACAAAACCCTAAAATAAGCTTGGAGATCATCTACAGACCGAATTCTATAGATTCAGATCTGGACACTTGTCGGGAACCAAAGTGTAGACCGAGAGCTATAAAGTACATTTTTGAAATTTTTGAAATTTAAAGGTGGACTAAGTCACCATTAGTGGAAAATTAGTCCCACTGCTGGGCCTGAAAAGTGATTTTTGTATTTCTGGATACCCTTTCGCTTAAACCTATTCTGACAGAATTTCCCTAAAATAGGACTAAGTTGCCCAGCTTGGCATAAGTGTCCCAGTTCACTTCAATAGCAAATTTTTCAAGATTCCAGAGCCTCTTTGCATCATATTCTAGTTTCCAGGTGTACCTCTCTAGTCTTATTCACTTCTGTTATAGTTTGTTTGCATTCTTAGGTCATTTTGCATATCACATTGTGTTTTCAAACATTTTGCATTTCATTAATTTTGCATTTTAATAATCAATAGATTTTATCATTTTATTACATTTAATACATTACATTTAGGCATATTGCATCCATATTTCATTAGTTTTGAGTGGGGACATTGCACATTTTAGCCTACCTCTCTCCTTTTAGCTGAAAAACCCTAGAAGTGTTAGAGAGCCTTGTGGTGCCAAAATCTTTGTCCACAAAATCTATCTCCTCATCCATGGCTTTAATCCAAACTTCATGTTTTACTACATCTTCAAATTGTCATGGTCTACTTGAATATGAGATAAATAAAAATTCGTAATTGGATCAAGAGTAGTAGTTCTTTCATAAATTTCTTTAAGAGTTTTTACCTTCCTTGGAGGACTTGAACTCTGAGGAGATTTTGATGACCGAGATGCTTGAGTGGAACTTGATCCACCACTTGTGCTAAGAGGCTAAGATGGAACGTCTTGTTTTGTTTCCAAAATTCTTGGTCTTTCTTGTTCTTCATTCCATTTTCATGCATTCTTTTCAACAAAAATTACATCCCGACTAACTATCAAGCTTCCTGTTGCTGGATTATATAACATGTAACCCTTAGTTTCCTCACAATACCCAATAAAAATGCATTTTTCACTTTTACTATCAATTTTTTTTCTTTTTTTCTCTACAATATGAGCATAGGCAATACATCCAAATACCTTAAGATGAGCTACAGCAAATTTTCTTCCACTCCATGCTTCATAAGGAGTTATATTCTTCACACTTTTGGTTGTACATCTATTTAGCAAGTAAACAAATGTAGCTACAGCTTCAACCTATAAAGTATTCAAAAA
The DNA here is from genome assembly GCA_007258455.2 of Sequoia sempervirens. Classification (NCBI taxonomy): domain Eukaryota; kingdom Viridiplantae; phylum Streptophyta; class Pinopsida; order Cupressales; family Cupressaceae; genus Sequoia; species Sequoia sempervirens. The sequence continues at coordinate 3,086 of VDFB02384347.1, forward strand.
ATCCTTAGCCTTGAGCATGCTTCTAGCCATCTCTACTATTGTATGATTCTTCTGTTCAATTACTCCATTTTGCTGAGGACTATTTAATTTGCAATCAATTTCCTGTGAATACCATTTCTTTTGCTAAATTCTTGAAATTTATTTGAAGTAAACTCTCCTGGGCTCTATCTGTACATAGAGTCCTTAAGAAACAACCACTTTTCTTTTCTACATAAGCTTTAAAACATTAAAATATATAAAATGCTTCTAACTTTTCTTTAATAAAGTATACCCAAAATTTTCTACTATAGTCATCAACAAAAATAAGAAAGTACCTATTTTTGTTGAGAGATAAGGTTTACATTGGACCACAAATATCAGCACATGTGCACCAATTCAAGAGGTGCTGGTGCAGGAGCACCTAGGCTAAACTCCATTTTGTTAATGATCAATTTTGGCTTGTACCTGACCTTAGCCAAGTCAGGGTAATAGTGTGTTTATTTTGGACCCTAGAAGGTCTTGCTTGTGTGTGGAATGGGTGAATTAGTCACTAGGACTAAGGTCACCATAGTTTAATCATTGTTGTTAATGTTGGTTTTAATTAGCCTTAGTAGTTAATTTGAAAGTTGAGCCTTAAATGTGTTCTAAACACATCTTTGTTGTTAGAAGATGCCAAGAGGCAGTTAAGGGAGTTGGATGCTCGGAATCAAGGGGTTAGAGATCCTAGAAGTTAGGAAGAGGACACAATGATGGGAAGTTGCAAAAATTTGTTGCAAAGTTGCATGACAACATTTGTCAGGTTGCATGCAACTTAGTTATCTCGGATCCCCTAAAAGCTAGGAGTGTGGGATCGACCAACATCCCTTAAAACTTGGAAAATGGCATCTATGTAAGGTGTGGCTCAAATGCATGGTGTGTGTATTGTTGTTAGCAAGTTTTTGGTTGATGGGAATAGAGAGAATTTTGGAATTTCTGTGTTTTCCTGAGTATCTTGAGAAATAGTGATATCAAATGCATTGTACATACTGATTTGGCATTGTATTAGTGTTCATAGTGAAATTTTAAGTCTTTTTCATTCAGTGGTCAAGTTTTTTTGTGCTAAATTAGTGTTTTGAGTTCATAGATTAAGGTCTAGAGGGTTTGTAGTTTCTATTTTGAGCAGTTAGTCTTTTCATGGCTCCCCCATGAAATCTAGCCACGGGAATCTCCTGAGAATGGATGGATTTGTTAGGGGAGCCACTTGTTTGTACATATCCAGTGGTAGGAGTCATGTGGAGTCAAGTAGCAATGAGCAAAAACAAACCCTAGGCGAGTTTTGAATACCCGGTTAGAGGTTTGATAGAGAAAAATTAAACATAGGTAGGGGTTAGAAGTACAGTACGGAAAATTACGGTTCCAGGTAGAATTTGGTCATATCTTAGCATGCTATAAGGATTGAGGCTTTTACCAATTCATTTGAAATAGATTTGAATGAGAGATCAAGGAAACCCTATAAATTAGGCCTATTAGCCCTATCTACCCTAGGTTATAGGAAACCTGTGTACGGAGGAGACAGGGGTCTGAAATCCTATGAAACATTTAAAGACTCAAAAAGGGTATCTGGAAGTGAAGTTTATTTGCTAGGTTGTTTGGAAAGCTTGAGCAAGAAAAGCAAAAAGGTGACTGGTAAGGGCTACAAGGAATTAGGCCTCACCAAGGCAAATTCTTGAAATCGGTAAGTGTGAAGATAGAAGACCATCCAAAATGGATCTAATTAGATGTGAAATGCATGTTTCCAGTATCTCTGGCACCCCTGCAATCAGTTCAAGGTGTTTTGTGATGTTGGCACTTAGAGACTTCTAAGTGTAGGAGAAAGTTGTTGAATCAAGTTGGTGTTAGTCTTCCAAGGTGAAGCACAAAGTTGAGAAACTCTTGGAGAGGAGTTAAAACAAAGCTTAGTTAGTGACCTAAGCCTAACCAGAGCCTAGAAGCTATTAGGTTCCAGGAAGAAGACAGGGAGAAGGTCTTCTTAGTTGATTTTGCAAGCAAGCCTTGGTACACTTACACCAGGTGCTCTTGCTCTCCAAGCTTTTATGACGGGAAATGAGTCTCAATGTTGCTTACTGATAATGCAACCTTCACAAACTTGATCATCTCATTCAATAAGCGGTAACCCTTGTACCATTTGCTTTTGGTAATGTAGCTTTAACCCTCAAAAATGGAGGTGTCCATACCTCATATACCATAGCCATGATTCATTATCTAGGACTACATTCAAAGCTTGAGTTTTCCCATATGCAAGTCCAAGAGGAAAAATTCTATTTTGTAGCATACCAACTTTTGCTACAATCTGATTGCTATCAATTTTATCATAGACAACACATTCATTGTTTTGAAAATCAACAAAATACCCTTTCTCAATAAGTTGTCCAACACTCAACAAATTGTGTGCTATTCTTGGAACATATAACACATCATGTATATATTTTTCCATACCTTGTTTAGTTCTGACTACATTGTTCCTTTGCCCATGACTTCAACTTCTTTGTCATCTCCCAATCACACATTTGTTTTAGGAGACTCTTCCATCTTCACAAATATATTCTTATTCCCTGTCATATGGTTACTGCGACCACTATCTAGAAGCCAAACATTTTCAAAAATTTCTTTTGTATGTTCATCACATGCAAAAAATAAATTATTTTATCCTTGTTTTTCTTCAAAAAAGTTAGCATGTGGCTTATTCTTTTTCCAACAATCTTGTTCATATTGACCAAACTTTTTGCAATAACTACACTTCACTTGTGATTTGTAGTAACTTTGGTTACCTCTATCATTATTGTTGTAGTATCTTCTTTTATTATAGTCTCTCCCTCATCCACCGTCGTTCTCTTTAGTTTTTGAAATATTTAACTTTGATTGAAATGCCTGTTCAATAGACTTTTCACTGGTTCGATTCATCCTTTGCTCATGTGTTTGAAGAGACCCCATAAGTTCATTTACTGATAATGTTGTTAGATCCTTTAACTCTTCAATTGCTATTACAATGGGATAAAATTTCAAAGGAAAACTTCTCAACATTTTTTCTACTATTTTCTGATCTGATAGGGTATCTCCATAAGATCTAATCTGATTTTACTAAACCCATAACTTGAGTAAAGAAGTCTTGCATAGATTCAAAATCTTTCATACAAAGATTTTCAAAATCTCTTCTAAGCATTTGTAGTTTGACAGTTTTTTACCTTATTTGTTCCTTGGAATACATTTTGCAGAAGATCCCAAGCTTGCTTTGATTTTGTTGCAGTAGAAATTCTTGGAAATATTGTCTCATGTGTTGCTTGTTGAATGATGAAGAGATCTTTTGCATCCTTCTTTATGTTTTCATGAAGCTGATCTCGTTGTGCTTATGTCCAAGAGGCAAGTGCTTGAGCATCTGCAGGTTTTGAATAGTCATTCTCAACTAAATCCCACAAACTTTGAGAAATAAACAATGTTCTCATTTTGATACTCTAAAAATCATAATTCTCTCCTTTGAACAAAGGAATCTAAGGTTGTGACATATTCAAACTATTGCTAATAGATGCCATATTTTAAAAACAACAAAACAGAAAATATTGTACTTATCTCTCCTTTAAAACACCCAAATTTGCTCCTTCAAGCAACTGCTCTTTCTACTATCTTTGTTTTCAAAATTCTACAGAAGTGTTTTTTGCTCTGTTATATCTTCTCCTTCACACTGTTGTTGTTTCACACAAAATAAATGCCTCCAACCAAACCAGGCTTTGATACTAATTGTTGGATCTGGAAGGAAATAAAGTGTGCAGAAAATAATAACAAAAACAATTAAACAAAAACAGAGGACACACAAAATTTGTTGTTGCAACAAAAAGATTGGTATTATGAATGCAGATTACATAAACAAATCAGATACAGGGCTCTGCTGAGTTCTCTTATTTGTCCATTCACAATAACTAAAATCCTTACATTGGCCCATGGTTTATAGCTAAGAAGGGTGGTTACAAGACTTGCAATGCAAGGCAAGTCAAACATCAGATTGTGCGGTGGATAAGGATGCCAATTTGCAAACAGGATAATCCAAAATGATTAAAGCGATGCACACGATAGTTGGCAGAAGTTCCAATAAGGCAGTGGAGATAGTCAGCTAAGCATTACCGCTTCCAAGCCTATGTTTTAACAACACTCCAATCCTCTATTTTGCTCTATTTTGTAGTTTGTTTAAGTATAGTTTTAGATTTAATTATATAGAATATTAAATTGGATTGTTAAACATATTTATAATTAAAAATTTATAACAAAGCTCGATTACACCTTACAACCAAATAAAACCGCAAACCATTACTTCTGTAATTTAAATTCTTTAAACAAATAAAACGGTAGATGGAGAGATACCCAATGCAATAATATCCTTAAAATTTTACTACATTTTTTAATATACGATAGAGCCTAAATTTATGGCCGTATAGTGGTATTTACACTTTTAATATAATTAATATTTGAAGAAAATTATATTATATAAAAGAGGAATTTTGGACAGACGGTCAAAATTTCTCTAAAACTACTCTCACATATATAATTAATTTATATATTTAAAAATTAAAATAAAACACCCTTAAATTTTGGACAGACGGTCAAATTTTCTATAAAATTACTGACATATACAATTAATTTATATATATAAAAACTAAAACAAAACACTCTTGAAATATTTGAAGCGCAACTTGAAAGAATAACCATCACCAAAGAATTGCTCGACAGGCAGGGTCGACAGTCAAATTTAGGCAACAATGTTAGCCACGCAGACAGTAACGACGTGGTTTACAATAAAAAATAAATAATAAATAATATTACAACGATATAAATGTCGTGCCCAGTAAGCTGCGTGGCACACTATACACAGGGAGACAAGAACGAATATCCCTTCATCACTCAGAAAGCTTAGAAGACATCATCTCTTTGAATTCATTAAAATCTAAAACTCCATTGCAGTCCGAATCAAATGTGCATATCATTTTCTCACAATGCAGCGGGTGTTGCCCCTGCGGAATGAGTCCCATTGTGGACAGCACACGGTGAAGCTCCTCTGAAGAAATGTACCCGTCTTTATTCTCATCAAACACACTGAATGCTTCCATCAAATCTTTCGACTCGTCTTCTTCCTTGTCATCATGACTGTCGAGGATGGAGTGATATAAATGAACAAATTCCTCAAATGGGAGGTGCCCTTGAAGAGGGTTGTTGAGCATACTTCTCAGATCTTCTTCCAACATTGTCATTCCGAGCTTGCTAATGAAGCCGCACATTTCACCCACGCTCACAATTCCATCTACGTTTTCGTCCACCATGTCATATACTCTCCTAATTTCTTCCAAATCAGCCATTAATGTTCTTCTGAGAATCGCAGAAGCAACTTGAGCTTAATACAATAAACAGACCTGAAGATGAAATGAATAAAACGAAGAGCAATGAGAGAGAGATTGTGTGGGTGGTTCGTGTGTAGCCAAATGAGGTATTAATAGAAGGGGCGAAAGGTGCTTTCAACTTCCGAGGCATTGCAAGGAACGAGCGGATTTTGACTAGCCGTGTAACGACTAAAATGGGAATCCAGAGCCCAACTCCTCCGGCATTCATTTGACCGTTGGTAGAACTCCATTGCCATACGCGGAATCTTGTTGCACAATGCAACCAACAAATTTTATCCGTTACCAAATATCAATTTGCCCGTTGTGGACAGCGTAAGATGGATCCACGTTTCATCTTGTATAGCGCTGTAAGAATATGACCGTTACCTTTCACTTCAGGACCGTAAACTCTCTTAAAAAGAAGAGATGAGAGTAAAATATTGAAGACAAAACGCTAGGGGGTATCTAGACTGGGCAATGTCTATGCAGATCGTATTTATTTATTAATTAAAAATAAAGATTGCATTGTATCTTTATTTTTAATTAATTAATAAATATGGTCAAATGGTCATTTTGAGTGGGAATAGACAATTCTTCTAGATTATGCCACATTTGTTATATGTGGTAGTTCTTTTAATGTAGTGAATTTTTTAAAGGGTTTTATTTTAAGATTTGTATTATATATATATATATATATATATATATAGTGGTAGTGATGTTTTATATAAATTTAAAAGAAGATTGTTTCATAAGATATACTCAAGTTTAATATGGTAGTATATGAGACATATAATACATTTTGCTTTCAAAGATTGGAAGTAAACTGTCTTTAAATATATGTTGAAGTTCATTAGATTTTATACTAGTAGTTAAAGTTTAAATTTTTAAAAATGTAATTCCTGATTAGCTTATTTCTTTTGTTTACTTTGCGTGAATTGAACAAAAGATGTCTCAAGCTCAACCTTGTAATGAAAACGTTTTGTGAAAATATTAGTCAAATTCTGAAAGGAATTGATAAGTTAGTTGTTGGTTCTTCCAATTGATTGCTTGAAATCCTCTAAAGAGTAGTCACTTCATATGCTTAAGGATTCAAATAGTTTGCCAACAAATAGTAGAAATCTTCACAACTGACCTCTACACTTCAGGCTCTACAAGACCTAGGGGTTCACCCTTTAATGACATTGAGTATGAATATTAGACAAGTGAACTGTAGATTTTTGGCACCATGCACTTCTCTTGCTCTTCTAGGGTTTTTCACTTAAAAGGAGAGAGGTAGGGCCAAAAACGCTAAGGGGTTCATTCAAATTATGTTATGTGATATGTTATGTAGGCTAAATGAAGTGAACTAAATGCAATTAAGTTATTTATATGATTGATTATGAATGCAAAACTAAATATTTATGCTATGTTGGAAAACACACTATGATATGCAAATAATGAACTCAAAGATGAATAAAATGCGGAACAGAAAGGAATGGGATGAAACAAAGTGCACCTGGGAAAGATTTGAGGAAACTGGAATTTGTAGAATGTTGTCTAAGATTAATAAAAATCAACAGTGGGACTCATTCAGGCCCAGGGTGGTGAATTAGTCCTGCTACTAGTGAAAAACTGTCGAGAACCAGTTTTTGACAGTCGGGATCTGGAATCTAACAAAATCTATATTTTTAGTCTTAAGGTGGGACTCATTTGCCATTGGTGGTGAATCAGTCCTCTCCCAAAATTCTGAGAATCAAGAGACAACTCTACAACACTAGATCTGAAAATGTTTGCTTGTCGAGTTGCCAAAGCCAATTCTACAGGAAACAAATAGAAAATCTTCTCTAAGCTTGAAATAGAGTTGATTTGACTTGAAGCACCTAGTTAACTTGTTGACCAATCTTCAATCACCTAAATGCTTGTAAAATTTGCATACAAAGGTCTGCAAACACACATGCAAGAGGGGAAAATTGGTTGAGGGTTAGCAAATAAGGGTTTGCCTTGGTCAAACCCCACTTTGGTAATCAAACCCTTAATAAAATAATGAAATGCAAGAGAATGATAAACTAACAATGTGCAAATGCTATCAACTTACCAAACCCTTGAAGATGAAAATCTAAGTATTGTCAATGGATGCTCCAAAATGCTTGAATAGTGCTTGATAAGATGTTGTAAGATGCTTGAATGCTTGAGATGATGTGTGAATGAATGCTTGAATGAATGGGGGTTAGAATGGATGTAAAAATGCTTATTTATACAATCTTGTACCTTAGTAACCCGTCCATACCTCATCACAGGCCGACATCAAGTGATTTTGAATAAAAACCCGAAAGGAATTTTGAAATATTTTGAATTTGGAGCCAAGGGGGACTCATTCGCCACCCATGGTGAATGGGTCCCACTTAGGACCTAAAAATGGGTGTTGAGAATTATGTTGTATTTAATGTTTTTTGTCGGGTTTACATTCAAAAATGCACTTAATTAAAGCTTATAAGGGCATAAAAGGGGTCAAATAAAGCATAAGAAAGGGGTAAATAGTGAAGTTGTGCCTAGGAAAGTGTGAAATCTTGTTACAAGACTTTACAACACTTCAAAATAGGACTTGTTTAGTGATGAAAAGGTGGTTTTTAGGTAAATGGTAATGAATAGAGTCTAGAAGAGTGTAGAAATGTCTTACAACACTTCACAACACCTTCACAAGATATTATTTGAATTTTAGTACCTAAATATGCATGTTCAAGCCATGTTACAATATAAAATCAGAGCAAAATAGATCAAACATCATGAAACAAGACCTAAAAGGCCGTGAAAATGACAAGGGCCATTTTTCTACGACACAACAAGGTTGTTTCACAATGCCAAGTAGACACTAAACTTCATAAAAAATGCACAAGGATTGACATATTTGCAAGCATGGACAACATATTCCCTATTATCCTTAAAACCCTGGTGTGAATCATGAGAATAATTATGAATAAATTACATAAAATGGCTTTTGATTTTAAAATTTTATAAGTTGTTTATGAGATTGGGGTATGCAAAGAGAAAGATCGATGTTTATTTTAGGGCTATAGACTCACAAAGTCATACAATTTCTAATCTCAACACCTAAACACAATTTGATGATTAAGTAAACATTATTTCCTTTCAATAATGTGACCTGGTAAAGCCCAGCAACATGAATCTTCTCAATTATTCACTTGTGATAGTAATATCCTCATTATTCTCATGAAGGCATTTACCTTTCTCTAGCTATTAGTGAAAATAACATAGTACAAGAAATTTCCATTTAAGAGTCCAATAATACTTTATTATTTAGCTCACAAGGAAAATACATTACAAACTAGAAAGAGTACGCATTGAAGTATGATTTTCATATATGCTTCAACCAGAATGAACAATGTTGCTACAAATAAATATTTGTAGACTTGCATAATATATCCTATTTAAGACCTAAAAACTCTTATAAACCTCTTTTGTACAAGTTTTTATGAAGTTTCAAAACCTTAGCCCATAACCCTAAAAATGATAGAGAAGATCAATTTTAAAGAATAGAGAAAACCTAAATTTTCTACCTTGTTGACAACTGGCACAATGTGGCTCCCCTACTCTACAACTGAAAATGGATTTGACATCTATAATATTCCTTGACACTTTTATCTTTATTTTTCCCATCATTGCTCTTTATCTTGTTGGTAGTAAAAACAAGCACTTGACCAAGCATTTACCTTTCAAATTTTCTTTTACTTTCTCTACATATTATTTTTTGTTAATTTATGTAGCTTGGATAGGTGTCTCCATTCCCAAGAAATATTTATTTAATTAATTATTTTTTTCTAGAGACTTCTAGAAAGGAGTGAGTTGTCCAAATAATCATTTATTTAATTAATTGATTCCTCTAGAGACTTCTAGAATCTAATTAGTTAGGGTTTGTTAGAGTCTAATTAATCTTAGCCATTAATTGAGATTAAATCATGGACATTGGTTTTTCAATGAGAAAAATATAAAATGTGATCAATGGGAATTTGGAGAACACACACTTGAGAAGCATTTGCAGTGATAGCAAGGGCGCAATGATAGCATTGGGGATAGCAACAGTGGAATTTTAGTAGGAGAAATTGAGGGAAGAATTTCTGGAGAAGAATATTGTCGAAGCTCTGCCAGTAGGAGGTAAGCAGTTTATGTATCTCTTAATTTGTTGAAGTTTAATAAAATTCCTCATCTGCAGTATTGGTTTTCCCTTCAATATTTTTTCAGGGACAATTTGTCCAAAAATATTGTGTTTATTATTTTGAATGTTTTCTTCTCTATTCCTGTGGTTTTATTTGTGAAGTTGCAGTTGTGTTATTTTTCAATATTTGTTGTGAATTAATTTTTGGCAGCCAAATACTCTATATTAGATAGGAGATTGATAATCAGTAATTGCAATAAAATTTTCACATGGTATCAAAGCTAATCTAAGGGCAGGAAAAGCTCAACGCAAGCACAGGAAGGAAAAATTGAGGGTTTATAAAACCCAATTCTACCTCTTCAGAATTATTTTTATTATTATTATTTTATCTTTTGAGATGCCCTCAGAAGGTTTAAGAGATCAAGACAGATTGGATGGAGCCTCAAATTTTGGTGTTTGGAAAGCCAGAATTTCTTTATTGCTAGAAGAGAATGGTATCAAGGAATATGTGACCAGTGTTGTAGTTGTACCTACAAATCTAGCACAGCTCTTAGCATATAAGAAGGAAGATGCCAAGGCGAGGAGGCTAATTCTTAACGGTGTCAAGGACCATATTGTTCCACATATCGTAGAGTTAGATACAGCGAAGAACATGTGGGACATTATTCTAAATTTGTACCAGAATGCTACCACTAACTAGAAGTTGATTCTCAGAGAAAACTTGAGGAAAAACTAGATGAACAGGGGAGAAGACGTTACAAGTTATCTCACTAGATTCAAACTTGTCAAGGATGAATTGGCAGCTATTGGAGATAAACCAGATGATGAAGAGCTAGTATGAATAGCCCTAAATGGGTTTACTAAGCAATGGGATGTCTTTGTTCAAGTTATCAATGGACGAGACACCTTACTGAGTTGGGGTCAACTATGGAGTGACTTCACTCAGGAGGAGCTTAGACTAACTCTTGTCAGTGGAACCAATAGTAAGAGCCAAAAAAGTGAGGCAGAACAAGAAAACGTTGCCCTAGCAAGAAAGGGGAAAGCAAAAAAGGGGTGTAGCAAAGGATCAAATCCACAAAGTGAGAATAAGAAGGACTTGTCTAAGATCAAGTGTTATGGCTATCATGAGTTTGGCCAGTATGTTAATGATTTCCTACAAAAGAAGAAGAACAAAAAGAAAGGCAAGAAGCAGATAGCAGCTTCAGCAAGTGCAGATGAGCTCTCTAGTAGAATGGAGATGAGTTTGCACTCATAGCTTGTATAGTTAGCTCAACCTCACAGGGTGTTTGGTATATAGATAGTGGGGAATCATTTCATATGACAAGAGTTAGAGAGTAATTCTCCAGTTATAAGGAAGAGGACATCAGAATCCAGACTTCTATGGGGAACATGTCCAAACTCAATCCAGTTGAGAAAGGGACTGTGCTATTTTAGAGGGAGAATGGCAAGTTAATTCCCATTCATGATGTGTTGCATGTCCCAAGCTTGGGTATGAATCTGATTTCCGTATCTATCCTTCAGGATAAAGGCTACAATGTACTCTTTAGAGGGGAACATGTGTTAATCAAGCATAAGGATTGGAAATCACCCAAAGCTATTAGAGTTAGGAGTGGCTGACTTTATAGGTTGTAGTTTGATACTCATAAGGCATTGATGAGTAGCAGTAATCATAGAGATCAAGGAGAGCTATGGCATAGGAGGATGGGCCATATACATCATGGAGCACTTAAATTGATTCATGAGACAGTGACAGGTGTTCCAAAGGTGAGCACAAAGCATGATGATGTATGTAAGGGATGTGTATTGGGAAATTTTGCGAAATCAGCTTTTCCAAGGAGTGACACCAAATCCAAGGGTGTTCTTGATCTAGTACATTCAGACATATGTGGACCAATGTTGATGAAGTCTCTCAGATGGTACAAGTACTTTGTTACTTTTATTGATGATTTCTCCAGGAAGACCTAGATATACTTCTTGAAGACCAATGATGAGGTCTTCAATCACTTCCAAGAGTTCAAAGCTCTTGTGGAGAATTTGACAGGCAGGAAGATAAAGGTTCTTCGGTCAGACAATGGAAGAGAGTACAAAGGGAAAGAGTTCCATGAGTTTTGTACCTGGGAAGGAATCAAGAGAGATTGGACTGTTCCTTGCAACCCATAGAAAAATGGGGTTGTTGAGAGGAAGAATCAGTCTATATCAGAGGCAGCAAGGGCTATGTTGTATAACTAGGATATGCCATGTTACTTATGGGCAGAGGCATGCAGTACAGCAGTTTACATACTAAACAGGTTTCCACATAAGGTATTGGGCAAGATGACACCAAAGGAGGCATTCTCAAGGAAGAAGCCAGATGTCAACCACTTTAGGATATTTAGGAGTTTGGCATATTGTCACATTCCAGGGCTGACACATTCCAAGTCAGATCATACTGCAGAGAGAGGGTACACTTTTCTGGGTATATTGAAGCCTCAAAGGCATATCGGATATTTATTCCAAGGGCCAGGAGGATTATAGTTAGGAGTGATGTCAAGTTCATGGAGGACAAGGCATTTAGAAGGTCCATAGATTTTCTAGCAGATGATCAGAGTGAGCAGCCAGTAGAAGCTCCAAGGATCGTGCAACCAAATCAAGGGCAGTGAAGCTTGAGTACAATTACTAGTATAAGCACAAGCTCAGGTGTTGATATTTTGTAGAGTATGGAGCAACAGATGTAGCATATCCAAAAGATGCATCAGGGAGACATGGAGGTTGATACTTCATCCTCTATAGTTGGAAGTAGGAACCAACAAACACAGGGATACTCAGGAGTTTGTGGGAGCTCCTAGGATGAGTAGTAGATAGCGAAGACAACCAGCTAGGTATAATGACTATATGGCATTAGTTAGTTAGTTGGTAGTGTAGGCAGTAGAATTTGGACACTTAATTTATCAATTAAGTCCTCTTTCATCTTATTTTAGATTAATTAAGTATCATATTATTTAATTAGTATCTTTAATTCTACCAAATCCTAAGGTATTTAATCAAATATTCCTTATCTCTTTATCAACTTCTTCCATCAATTGAGATTAAATAAATATTCCATTTATTTGAAAATTTCCCTTCATCATCCTCCATCATTTTTATCTAATCTTAATCCTTCTTCTAATCTCATCATTAGGATGTGCACATGCTTAATCCTTGATTAGGAAGTGTCACATCCTCCAACTTTTGCAAGTTGGCCTCTAATCTCTCTTAGCCACCTAACCATCCTCTAATCCTTCACTAACTAGCCTAATCAACCTCTCAAGGAATTTTTAATTCCTTTTATCCTTCCAAGGAATATTAAATTCCTTTCTCTTCCCCATGTCCTTTATGACATGTGTCCTTAGTCAACCCTATTAAAGGCTTTCTCCTTTTGGACAAGGCATCTCCCTTCCCTATGTGAATTTTTTAATTCACCTTTTAATCCCAAGGCACCCAAAGATTTTTAATTCCTTCACTTCTCCATGTCCTTCACTTATTCTTTATTCTTTCCCATCTCCCATGAAGGACTATTTGAGGGAATTTTAATTCCTCTGGCTAATCCTCACCCACATGGGGACAAGGACCTTCTTTATGAGGAGATCTTGTCCAATCCCAAGGTACTTTGTAACCCCCTCCATGTCATGTCCTTCTCCTTCCACCTCATGTCCACTTCACCTTTTAGGGCTATATCACTTGCCACATGTCAAGATGTGAGGGCTTGTGAGTTCTCAACTCACCTTAGCCCTACATCTTGATATTTTGTGGCTCAATCTTGACCATCCATTTCCCCTAGGAATTCTCAAAAATCTTATAAATACCCCCTCTTTTCTCTCATTTGGGAGAGATCATTTTGCTAGCCAAACTCTTGCAATTTTGTTTCTCAACTTATACTTAGCCAT
>VDFB02384348.1:0-15374 GCA_007258455.2 Sequoia sempervirens
TCTAAAACATAATTAGATATTTTATTTGATTGTGAAATCTTCTCATATCATAATTAAATATTTTATTTAAATATGAGATCTTTTTCTTTTTTTCAAAAATCCTGATTAAAGCTTTCTTTTGCTTTAAAAGCTTAATTAAATATTTTATTTAATTAAGAAAAGCTGAATGTCATCCACAAATAAATAATTGAATTTTTAATTCATTAATTATCAGCTTTTAAATCTTTCTTTTATTCTTTTAAAAAAAGATGATTTCTTATCTTCTTATCTTTTCATCTTCCATAAAAATTGAAAAATCTTGTTTTTAGGTTTCTTCTATTCTCTCTTCAGTTTCATCTTTCTTCAGCCATTTGATCTTCCTGGAATTATCACAACCGTTAATCAAGACATCCAATCAAAATCATTCAAAAAACTCTATAAATACTTGTGTGAATCCAAACATTGGTAATAGGCAATTAATTAGAGTTCATGCATTTAATCCATTTAGTATTCATTTATCATAGCATCATGTTTACTTCAAACATTCTAGTATTATCTCATATCATAACTTAATCTTGCAACATGCATCAAAGTTAAATCTCGTTCTTTAAGAAGACAGTTTGTTGAGCCTAACATACAAATCTGAGAACAATAAGCTGGAATCAACGAAAACACTAAAGATAGAGGACGATAGGATGACAATCGAAGCAGAATACTGAGTTTGCATTTCTTTACTTTTTATATTCTATTTTGATATAATATCTTATTGGTGTGCTTAAATAGTATTTTATTTCAATTCATTTACGAATATTATTTTTGACCACACATTAAATGGTTATGTCTATAATCCTGACAATTAATTAAATATTTATTATTAGTTTTCTAAAGTCCTCTACATATGATTAAGTTTAATTAATTTAATTATATTGTTCATTCATCTTATTCTTCTTCCATAATTAAATAAATTTATTTTATTTAATTATTTTCATATGTCCACTTAATTAATTAAATAAATACATTTTATTTATTTAAATTAATTATCACTGTTTGAATTTAAATTAAATCTTTTGATTTAATCAAGTTTAAATATCTCTCTTTCTTCTATTTTAATTTTTTCTTCTAATTAATTAAATATTTCATTTAATTAATTTCATAAAAGTGATTTAATTAAATAAATCTTATTTAATTAAATATCTTATGCTTTCTTTCTAAAACACAATTAAATATTTTATTTGATTGTGAAATCTTCTTATATCATAATTAAATATTTTATTTAAATATGTGATCTTTTGCTTTTTTCAAAAATCTTGATTAAAACTTTCTTCTTATCACAAACTTTCTTCTGCTTTAAAAGCTTAATTAAATATTTTATTTAATTAAGAAAAGCTAAATGTCATCCACAAATAAATAGTTGAATTTTTAATTCATTATTTATCAGATTTTAAATCTTTCTTTTATTCTTTTAAAGAAAGATGATTTCTTATCTTTTTATCTTTTCATCTTCCATAAAAATAGAAAAATCTTGTTTTTAGGTTTCTTCTATTCTCTCTTCAGTTTCATCTTTCTTCAGCCATTTGATCTGCTAGGAATTATCAAAATCATTTGAAAAACTCTATAAATACCTGTGTGAATCCAAGCATTGGTAATAGGCAATTAATTAGAGTTCATGCATTTAATCCATTTAGTATTCATTTATCATAGCATCATGTTTACTTCAAGCATTCTAGTATTATTTCATATCATAACTTAATCTTGCATCATGCATCAAAGTTAAATCTCGTTCTTTAGGAAGACAGTTTGTTGAGCCTAGCATACAAATCTAAGAACAATAAGCTAGAATCAACGAAAAACAGTAAAGATAAAGGACGATAGGATGACAATCGAAACAGAATACTTAGTTTGCATTTCTTTACTTTTTATATTTTGTTTTGATATAATATCTTATTGGTGTGCTTAAATAGTATTTTATTTCAATTCATTTACGTATATTATTTTTGACCACACATTAAATGGCGCCCACTGTGGGGCCTATGCCCCCATTTTAGACTTCTTTCTTGTAGGTTTTTAGGCATCCGACAACACATCTAGAAGATCTATTTTTTTTTTCTTTTTGTAGGTACTTTGGCGCATTTGAAGACTGTTTTGGTGCATCTGGGCATTTCTGCAGCGCATCTGGGAAACAGAGTGGTGCATATGGGCATTTCTGCAGAGCATATAGGGGTTTAGTTACCGCATATAGGACTTTCTTTAGCGCATTCAAATATGTTTCAAAAAAATAAAAATAAAAAATTTTGCATTTAGATTAGCACATATAGGTTCTGTTTTCGCGCATATGGGTAACAGAGTTGCGCATTTAGGTTCTGATTTCATGCATTTAGGTGACAGAGTTTCGCATTTGAATTGTAATAGAGATTCTGAGTCTGACGCCTTCCGCAGACATAATTTCTCTCTTTCTTACTTACTGGATTTAAAATAAATCAATCTAGGGTAGCCACCACACCTTTATCATGCAATTAAAATGAACCCCATGTCTATTGTGAAGCAAAATCTTCACTTAGATTAAATCATTTTTTATTTTGGTGCACCTAAAATGAATATGTCTACTCTTCTTGATTGTGCTTGAAAGTGGTAGGTGATTATGCTGTCACTTTGTGCAAACTAGGTGATCAAAAAATTAGACCCACTTTTCCCTGTGTAACCTTGACTTGATAATCGAAGTATCCTCTCCCCTTGCACACTTGTGCGATCCTGGGTGCAAGAGGAATGGTTATTGACTCTAAAAATTGGGCCTGCCTGGGGATTTCATCACCACAACACGACTCAAACCGGCAACAGAACTAAGACCAAGCTACCCCCAATCGGTATATAAATGTAAATCTTAAGGGAAAACCTAAGGTTGCTTGTGTGGATGTGTCATACGGACGGAGTTGTACTCCCTTAAACCTTGTTGAGCTTAACCTCTTCAGGCTGGAGTGCCACCTTAATGGTGATTAATCTCTTGCCCATGTATGGCCACTCGAGCGGGGTCCCGAACTAAATACCATTATTTTAAAGCCAAAAATCTTCTATCTGCTAGTCCAACAACGGTCGGTGTGAAGCCTTCCACACTTTCGCAGTCTGTAGTAGAGGTGATCAGCTCGCCATGGGAGTTTCATGGGGGTTGAAAGCTTGGTTGGCCTGAGAAGACAGTGCACTGTAAGGGGGAGCCCGTGCAGCCAAGCTTCTGGATTCATACGCTACTAATATGCGGTTGGGGAAACCCACGTGGAGTCTAGCGGATATTGTCCTGGCCTAACCTAGGTTGTGCTTGTCTTATTATGTGCTTGGTTATGATCAACTTGAATCAGACTATTTGCTATGCTTTCAAAAACATTAATTTAGATAAAGGATCATCCAAAATGAACATGAAAAACTTCAGCTAAAACTGGTCAAAAATTGTCTTTAGAAAACTGTTTTAGTGCATCTAGGAAAAACTGCAGCGTATCTAGACTCTATTCTGGCGCATCCACTGGCTGGTTCAACGCATCTGAGACATTTTCTAGTGCATCTAGGAACTGTTTTAGCACATATGTGCTCTATTTCTATGCATCTAAGGTATTCTACAGCGCATTTGACTCTTTCTCCAGCGCATATACCTCTTTCTGTAGTGCATTTAGGAAACATAATAACGCTTTTAAGTTTCTGTCAAAAGTTGTACACAGACCCGAATCGCTGAGATTTCTCTCCCATATTGAGAAAGTGGAAATCAACCAAATTTTTCAAGAAATCAGTCTTCAATAGGATCAAGAAGCCCAAAATGAACTTAAGTTACAAAAAGACTTTAGATCGCAGAGAATTCTTATATAAGAGTCGAGACGTCTTACTCCATTATCGCACATTCCTCCATAGATACCAAGACTACATTAGAGGATTCACTGACGATTATGCTATAGAACCTTTGGCTACCCAAACTTATTATCAAAGATTAGCATTATCTCAACATCACAATCTTAATTGCAACTTCTTGAGTTTGAGAATATACCACAACCTTCAATTGAGTACTCAACGCATTCTAGTCAAATCCTCCAGTGGCCTTCGATCATATCCTAGGATTTCTTACATATGCCTGTTTTTACAAGATCTCGACACAACAAACTAGGAGAAACATCTCAACAAAAAAATCTCACCCACAACATTCAAGAAGAAAGTGAACTCTTTTTAGTATGAATCGCAATCCTCTTTTCAATGATGACAATATGGCTGATAGAGAGGAAAATCCATTTCGTAAGAACAAAGACATGAACAAAACTCCCGTAGATAGTGATGATGAGCAAGAACTTCATATTAGGGAGGCTGAACAAGACCCCAAGTTTCTTAAAGCCCTTGAAAATATTCTACAACGTGACAAAGAAAAGTATTTTCTCTTCTTAGCTGATCAAAGAGCTAAACTGCCTAAGGATTTTGATACTGAGAAATTAAAGAGCAAAGAAGAAGAAACATCCCCATCTAATTTTGCTATTCTTACACAATAGTTTAAAGCACTCCAAGGACAAGTCAAAGAGTTACAAAGGGGAACCACAACCAAGAAATACACTCTGGATGACATATGTCCTTATCCTTTTGATAGAAGTCTCAACATGATTCCATTTCCTAAACATTGTGAAATTCCCAAATTCGATCGTTATAATGGGAAATCAGATCCAATTGACCACGTTAGAGACTTTCGAAACATGACATTGGAATTTTCCCACGAGGATACTTGTTTATTGTGATTATTCCCTTAGAGCCTTGGGGTTAACTCTATGGAATGGTTATCTAAGATTACACCTCCTATTGAAACATTTGAGGAATTGATCAATTTGTTCATAACACAATACACCTACAACATTCAACACTAAATCACCATGATTGATCTTTGTAAACTTGCGCAAAAACCTGGTGAACCTTTCACTACCTTTCTTCAAAGATGGAGAAGAATGTTCGCTAGGTACCCACGGCATGTCCTTGAAAAAGAAAAAATGGTTACTTTCATCAATAGCCTCAACTCATAAATGAGCTATCGCTTAAATCTACATTGTTCACCTTCCTTTGAGAAATTGATTGAGGATTCCATCACCATCGAAAGTGCATTGGTAAAAAGAGGGACACTAAAACTTGACAGAGACAACCCTAGCTCATCTAACCATTACAAAAATCAAGACAAGTCTAAATTTTGGACTCGCAACAAAAACATTGTAAATGATGGTGTTGTAGATGCAAAACATGTCACGTCTAAGTTGTTTGTTCTAAGTACTCCCAATACTATTCATAACAATAATTGCAACAATGTCAATTCTGTCGTGAATCCAGGAAACAATCATCCCCCTCCAACGAACAACAATCAGGGGACTGACAACAACCAAAACTACCGAAGAAACAACACTTTAGGGAATACCTCAAACACGAACCCACAATGCTTTTCATTCTTCTCTAATAGAAGATCTTTCACTCCACTAGGACAATCCTTAGAATTTTCTTTCAAAGAGGTTATGGAAAAGAATGTCCTTATGTTACCACCACAATGCAATTATGAACCTAGTGTAAAACCTCCATCATGGAATGAAGCTTATTTTTGTGACTACCATAGGTGCCGAGGTCATCGTACAAACAACTGTCAAGCTTTGAAGCTAATTGACAAAGGAATTATCACAGTAGAAGGACAACAAAAATCCAACGAAGATTACCAAGCATTTCGCAACCCTCTACCAAATTATCAAAAGGGAGAGTCTTCTGACAAAAATGTGAACCGACTTGATGACAATGTAATCCGTCACCTCTATACGGACGATGAGCGAGTCAACGTTATAAAAATCAAGGAGAAAGTAGACAATGAACAAGTGAATGTCACAATGAGAGTGCAAGCTAAAGTCGTCTTGAAGGGTACCTCTTCGAAATCCACTGAGACCTTCCCTCAACATCAATATGACTTAGTTAACCAACTTTGAAAAACTCCAGCCCAACTCTCCATTTTAGAACTCCTGAAGATTTCCCCTGCACATAAGGAAATTTTAGACAAGGCCCTTTTTGAAACAACTGTATCCACGGATTTGGATGTCAACCAATTTCAAGCCATGGTAGGACATTTATCCTCACCTAAATGTCTCTCATTTTCAGATAAAGATGATGTTTCCATGACTCATCCCCACAATTCATCACTATACTTAGAGGTCATGATCCATAAGTTTCGTGTTAAACGTGTCCTAATAGATGGAGGGGCTGGTTTAAATATATGTACCTTGAAGGTGCTTCAAGCTTTAGGATTTGCAGAAGACTCCATTGATCCTACAAGGAAGATTACTATAAAAGCCTATGATGATGAGGAGAGAACGTCTAAAGGTCTAATCATGCTACTAATTAGAGTGGGACCTGTTATCAAAAATACCTTTTGTCAAGTTTTAGACCGGGATCTTGCGTACATCTTGTTGGGTCATCCTTGGATTCACGAAATGCAAGCTGTTCCGTCCACTTACCATCAATGTCTTAAGTTTCCATATGACAGATAGGAAATCACTATACCAGCTAATAATTCAAACACCCAAACTTGTGCCAACGTCAAAGCTCATCAGGATACTTTGGTTCCAAACAATCAAGAAGCACTTGCTAATACTTCTCCGAAGCATTATACACAAATCAGTCAATTAGCCAAAAGCATTAACAAGAAACTGTAGTTCAAGGAAAGTGGAGCTGGGGAATATCCTCTTTGTCTTGCTAATCTACCCACATCTCCTCGATCACATGGACAACCTTCTATTACATAACAACAGATATCAGTAGCATCAACATCGGCACAAACACAAACAGAGCCAATTACCAAGTTCAATGGACAATTTATCAAAGAGAAATTTCCCATGGGAGACCCTGAGGATACGACAATTATGGATTGGCTCTATAAGGATGAAGATGAAACAATTCTAAATGTCACCTTACCAATAGATCAATATGGAAAAGGATATTCCATCATGCAAAAGATGGGATATGACAATGGTCCTCTAGGAAAAAGAAAAGAAGGCGTAGTTGAGCCTATCCATCTCCTAGGGCTTGCTGCATATGATAAAACTAGACTGGGCTATGACGCTACCCCATCCAAACAATCACAAGGTAATGTTTTTACACTGCAAGAAGGTTCTGATAAGAAAGAGGCATGTTTGGCATCAATCCTAAAGTTCATAGAAAATAAATCTGATACAGATTCTGCTGAATATGAATGGGATACCATCCACGATGATGAATTTTGGAGAGACAAAGAGGGAGATGTCATACACAAGTATACACCCACTTTAATCAAAGGAGAAGGTTCAGGGTCCCAACCACAAGAATCTGAACCACCAAACAACTATGAGTCTAGTGATACTAAGTAAGATTTTAACGAACAAGACTATCAGGAGAATAGTACCATCATTGACCTACCTCATACCTTGGATCCTACCAATAACTCTATCTTGACCCTAACCATCGCCGATTTCACATGACCAAATGACTTGTTACCTTGAATCCATCCCAATTTCATTGACTGGGATCTAACCGAACCTATTGATATACCTATTTTTCCAAATGACGAAGCTATCATAAACTTCCTTTCTGCAAATGATGTAAATAATTGTTCCACTAGTGATTTTCGGTATGAAGTCTTTAATTAGGAGAGTGTCAAGTCTCGTAGCTACAAAAATAAAAATAAAGAAAAATGATCTAGTGGTGAAAACCAGAAATTGGTAGTGCTAGATCAGACAAAAGATAAAATAAAGAGTGTATCAGATGGTGAAAACCTTTTTAAGGCACTAGCTAATGGGACTCTTGACACTCTCTCAGAGCATTATCATGAGCAATCACCCATCTTGATCGAGCCTACAAAAGAAATCAATATTGCAACTACAGATAATCGAAGGATTCTACAGGTAGTTGAATCAATGACAGATAAAGAAATCCCAGAGTTCATGAACTTTCTCAAAGAAAATCAAGTTAATTTTGCTTGGTCATATGCAGACATGCCAGGTCTTGACCCTAATCTCAGAATGCATCCTTATCTATCAAACTAGAAGCTAAACCCGATGAAACAAAACTTCGAGAAAGATGCATCCTCACATTGCACTACTAGTTAAAGAAGAACTCAAGAAACTCCTAGATGTAGGATTTATAAGATCAATTGCCTATGCAGAATGGATCTCCAATATTATCCCAGTAGCAAAGTCGAATAAACACATTAGAGTGTGCTTGATTTGAGAGATCTTAATAAGGCACGCCCCTAAAAGATGACTGCTTCCAAGCATTGTGATATAGTTGATTTAATAGGCGGCCATGCCATGTATTCTTTAATGGATGGTTTCTCACGGTTACAACCAAATCAAGATTGCACGAAGACCAATAGAAAGCAGCTTTACTTGTCTATGAGAACATCTTTGTTGGAATGTCATTCCTTGACTTGAAAAATCTTTGGGCTACTTATCAAAAGAGCTATGACAAATCATTGCATTCACATCATATCACTAAATCATCCTGCATCATAACGATTAGTCCACAAAAACAATAATAAAAATATATCAAAATCCATCTCATATCATACATGCATATAAATACCATCCATATCACATCACAAATGCATAAACATATCATCATCAAAAACATCGCCACTGCCTATCATCGCTCATCGAAATAATACAAATGTCCAATGTCCAAAGAAGCTAAAAAATTCCTAACATAATATATGAGATATGATCAACAAAATCAATACATGCCCTGCATATATGCCAAAAATATATCAGTCTAAAAACACTAGCTGGTAGATGCCCCTGAAGGAGCTAGTCCAGAAGGAGGAGGCCTGACACTGGTCCCTGCATTAGGATCCCGTCGAGGTCTTGTAACCTCTCTGCCATTTTTTGATGTCCGTGATCGAGTCCTCGTCCTGCTATGTGATCGGGGATAAGGCTCTCGCCGCTCGGGAGGGCATAGCTCCTCGTATCAAACTCTGTAATAATCGACCTCTCTGGCTGCCTAAAATCCCTCTGCAATGGCCTCTTGTAATGAGGTACTCTCTACGGTACCCATGAGTCCCTGTGCCACACCCTCGGCCTCCAGGGCCCGCCGTCTAAGCGCATCCCTCTCTGCTACCAACTGTGCCACGTAGGAAACAGGTTGCGGGCATCTAGGCCTGTGCAAGCTGTGCCTGTAACTGCACTATCATACTCTGAGCCTAAGCTAGCTGGCTGTGTAACTGTGCCTGCTATCCCTGAAAAGTCTGCACCTGACCCTGCAAAGCATCTATCTATGCCTGCTGAGACGAGGATGACACTCGAATCATTGTCTGAGGCCTGCCACCAGATCTGGCTCGCCGAAGAATCTATGCTCTGCCCAGACTGTCCAACCTCTGCTACCTCTCCTCATCCCCATCATCCCCGTCATCCCCATCATCCGAGCTATCCTCCTCCCCTCCATCTTTGCTCTCCTCACTCTCCTCTCCCTCCTCCTCTCCTCGGCCCATAGCCTGCTCTCTACTGGCCACATCCCCCTGTATCCTTGCCCCTGGCTGTGGCACTACCCTAATCGCCCATGGCTCATCTGGCACTGTGAATCGTGGAAATGGATGCGTATGAAAGTACTGTGCATAATCGTCCATCATCCCTGCATCCTGCACCTCTGGCCTGTCAGTCCATACCTCAGGCTGTAAGGTGGAATACTCTATATATGCCGCCTGATATCCAATGCATGGTCCCCACCCTGGATCCCCCTTGCGCCGCCCATAATGAGCAATGCCCTGGGGCATCCCCTGTGTGAAACCAAACGGTCTAAGGACCCGTACTGCCAGAAATCTCTCAATAATAAAGGGCGTCCATCCAAAACCACATCCCTACTCTCATCCATCTGGCATCCGATAGCGCATCTGGGAGATCTGAATTTTTTTATTTTTGCAGGTGCTTTGGTGAATTTGAAGACTGTTTCGTCGCATCTGGGCATTTCTACAGTGCATCTGGGAAATAGAGTGGCGCATATGGGAATTTCTGCAGAGCATATAGAGGTTTAGTTACCGCATATAGAACTTTCTTTAGTGCATTCAAATATGTTTCAGAAAAATTAAAAAAAAAAATTTGCATTTAGATTAGCGCATATAGGTTCTATTTTTGCGCATTTGGGTAACAGAGTTGCGCATTTACTTTCTGTTTTCGCGCATCTAGGTAACAGAGTTGCGCATTTAGGTTCTGATTTCGTGCATTTAGGTGACAAAGTTTCGCATCTGAATTGTAACAGAGATTCTGAGTCTGACGCCTTTCGCATACATAATTTCTTTCTTTCTTTCTTGCTGGATTTAAAATGAATCAATCTAGGGTAGCCACCACACCTTTATCATGCAGTTAAAATGAACCCCATGTTTGTTGTGAAGCAAAATATTCAATTAGATTAAGTCATTTTTGATTTTGGTGCACCTAAAATGAATCTGTCTACTCTTCTTGACTGTGCTTGAAAGTGGTAGGTGATTATGCTCTCACCTTGTGCAAACTAGGTGATCAGAAAACCAGACCCACTTTTCCCTGTGTAACCCTGACTTGATAATCGAAGTATCCTCTCTGCTTGCACACTTGTGCAATCTCGGGTGCAAGAGGAATGGTTATTGACTCTAGAAATTGGGCCTACCTGGGGATTTCATCACTCCAACGCGACTCAAACCGGCAACGGAGCTAAGGCCAAGCTACCCCCAACCAGTATATAAATGTAAATCTTAAGGGAAAACCTAAGGTTGCTTCTGTAGATGTGTCAAACGGATGGAGTTGTACTCCCTTAAACCCTGTTGAGCTTAACCTCTTCAGGCTAGAGTGCCACCTTAATGGTGATTAATCTCTTTCCCCATGTATGGCCACTCGAACGGGGGTCCCGAACTAAATACCATTGTTTAGAAAGCCAAAAACCTTATATCTGCTAGTCCAGCACCAGTCGGTGTGAAGCCTTCCACACTTTCGTAGTCTGTAGTAGAGGTGATCAGCTCGCCATGGGAGTTTCATGGGGGTTGGAAGCTTGGTTGGCCTGAGAAGAGAGTGCACTGTAAGGGGGAGCCCGTGCAACCAAGCTTCTGGATTCACACGCTACTGATATGCGGTTGGGGAAACCCACGTGGAGTCTAGCGGATATTGTCCTGGCCTAACCTAGGTTGTGCTTGTCTTATTTTGTGCTTGGTTATGATCAACTTAAATCAGACTATTTGTTGTGCTTTCAAAAACATTAATTCAAATAAAGGACCATCCAAAATGAACATGAAAAACTTCAGCTGAAACTGGTCAAAAATTGTCTTTAGAAAACTATTTTAGTGCATCTAGGAAAAACTACAACGCATCTAGACTCTGTTCTGGTGCATACACTGGCTGGTTTAGCACATCTGAGACATTTTCTAGCGCATCTAGGAATTGTTTTAGCACTTCTGTGCTATGTTTCTACGCATCTAAGGTATTCTGCAGTGCATTTGACTCTTTCTCTAGCGCATATACTTCTTTCTGCAGCACATTTAGGAAATAGAATAGCGCTTTTAGGTTTCTGTCAAAATTTTACATAGACCCGAATCTCTGAGATTTCTCTCCCATGTTGAGAAAGTAGAAATCAACCAAGTTCATCAAGGAATTAGTCTTCAATAGGATCAAGAAGCCCAAAATGAACTTAAGTTACAAAAGGACTTTAGATCGTAGAGAATTCTTATATAAGAGTCGAGACGTCTTACTCCATTATCGCACATTCCTCTATAGATACCAAGACTACATTAGAGGATTCACCGACGATTACACTGTAGAACCTTTGGCTACCCAAGCTTACTATCAAGATTAGCATTATCTCAACATCACAATCTTAATCAACCTCTTGAGTTTGAGAATATACCACAACCTTCAATTGAGTACTCAACGGATCCTAGTCAAATCCTTCAGTGAACTTCGATGATATCCTAGGATTTCTTACATATGCCTGTTTTTACAAGATCTCGACACAACAAACTAGGAGAAACATCTCAAGAAAAAATCTCACCCACAACATTCAAGAAGAAGGTGAATGTGATATTCCTCTTTTTAGTATGAATCACAATCCTCTTTTCATTAACGACAATATGGCTGATAGAGAGGAAAATCTATTTCATAAGAACAAAGACATGAACAAAATTCCTGTAGATAGTGATGATGAGCAAGAACTTCATATTAGAGAGGCTGAACAAGACCCCAAGTTTCTTAAAGCCCTTGAAAATATTCTACAACGTGACAAAGAAAAGTATTTTCTCTTCTTAGCTGATCAAGGAGCTAAACTGCCTAAGGATTTTGATATTAAGAAATTAAAGAGCAAAGAAGAAGAAACATCCCCATCTAATTTTTCTATTCTTACACAACAGTGTAAAGCACTCCAAGGACAAGTCAAAGAGTTACAAAGGGGAACCACAACCAAGAAATACACTCTGGATGACATATGTCCTTATCCTTTTGATAGAAGTCTCAACATGATTCCATTTCCTAAACATTGTGAAGTTCCAAAATTTGATCGTTATAATGGGAAATCAGATCCAATTGACCACGTTAGAGACTTTCGAAACATGACATTGGAATTTTCCCACGAGGATACTTATTTATTGCGATTATTCCCTCGGAGCCTTAGAGTTAACTCTATGGAATGGTTATCTAAGATTACACCTCCTGTTCAAACATTTGAGGAATTGATCAATTTGTTCATAACAGAATATGCCTACAACATTCAACACCAAATCACCCTGATTGATCTTTGCAAAGTTGCACAAAAGCCTGGTGAACCTTTCACTACCTTTCTTCAAAGATGGAGAAGAATGTTCACTAGGTACCCCCGTCATGTTCCTGAAAAGGAAAAAAGGTTACTTTCATCAATAGCCTAAATTCAGAAATGAGCTATCCCTTAAATCTACATTGTCCACCTTCCTTTGAGAAATTGATTGAGGATTCCATCACCATCGAAAGTGCATTGGTAAAAAGAGGGACACTAAAACTTGACAGGGAACACCCTAGCTCATCTAACCATTACAACAATCAAGACAAATCTAAATTTTGAACCCACAACAAAAACATTGTCAACTATGGTGTTGTCGATGCTAATCATATCGCGACTAAGCCATTTGTTTTGAGTACTCCAAATACTACTCGTAACACTAATTACAACAATGTCAATTCAGTCGCGAATCTAGGAAACAATCATCCCCCTCCAACGAACAACAATCACAGGACTGTCAACAACCAAAACTACCGAGGAAACAACACTTTAGGGAATACCTCAAACACGAACCCATAACACTTTTCATTCTTCTCTAATAGAAGATCTTTCACTCCACTAGGACAATCCTTGGAATTTGCTTTCAAAGAGGTTATGGAAAAAATTGTCCTTATGTTACCACCGCAACGCAATTATGAACCTAGTATAAAACCTCCATCATGGAATGAAGCTTATTTTTGTGACTACCATATGTACCGAGGTCATCGTACAAACAACTGTCAAGCTTTGAAGCATGCTATTCAAGACCTAATTGACAAAGGCATTATCACAATAGAAGGACAACAAAAATCCAACGAAGATCACCAAGCATTTTGCAACCCTCTACCAAATTATCAAAAGGGAGAGTCTTCTGACAAAAATGTGAACCGACTTGATGACAATGTAATCCGTCACCTCTATATGGATGATGAGTGAGTCAACGTTATAAAAATCAAGGAGAAAGTAGACAATGGACAAGTGAATGTCACAACGAGAGCACAAGCTAAAGTCGTCTTGAAGGGTACTTCTTCGAAATCCACTGAGACCTTCCCTCAACATCAATATGACTTAGTTAACCAACTTCAAAAAACTCCGGCCCAAATCTCCATTTTAGAACTCCTGAAGATTTCCCCTACACATAAGGAAATTTTAGACAAGGCCCTTTTTGAAACAAGTGTATCCACGGATTTGGATGTCAACCGATTTCAAGCCATGGTAGGACATTTGTCCTCACCTACATGTCTCATTTTCAGATAAAGATGATGTTTCCATGACTCATCCCCACAATTCATCGCTATACTTAGAGGTCATGATCCATAAGTTCCGTGTTAAACGTGTCCTAATAGATGGAGGGGTTGGTTTAAATATATGTACCTTGAAGGTGGTTCAAGCTTTAGGATTTGTAGAAGACTCCATTGATCCTAAAAGGAAGATTACTATAAAAGCCTATGATGATGAGGAGAGAACATCTAAAGGTCTAATCATGCTACCAATCAGAGTGGGACCTGTTATCAAAAATACCTTTTGTCAAGTTTTAGACTGGGATATTGCATACAACATCTTGTTGGGTCCTCCTTGGATTCACGAAATGCAAGCTGTTCCATCCACTTACAACCAATGTCTTAAGTTTCCATATGATGGATAGGAAATCACTATACTAGCTGATAATTCAAACACCCAAACTTGTGCCAACGTCAAAGCTCATCAGGATACTTTGGTTCCAAACAATCAAGAAGCACTTGCTAATACTTCTCCGAAGCATGATACACAAATCAGTCAATTAGCCAAAAGCTTTAACAAGAAACTGCAGTTCAAGGAAAGTGGAGTTGGGGAATATTCTCTTTGTCTTGCTAATCTACCCACATCTCCTCGATCACATGGACAACCTTCTATTACACAACAACAGATATCAGTAGCATCAACATCGACACAAACACAAACAGAGCCAATTACCAAGTTCAATGGACAATTTATCAAAGAGAAATTTCCCATGGGAGACCCAGAGGATATGGCAATTCTGGATTGGCTCTATAAGGATGAAGAGGAAACAATTCTAAATGTCACCTTACCAATAGATCAATATGGAAAAGGATATTCCATCAAGCAAAAGATGGGATATGACAATGGTCCTCTAGGAAAAAGAAAATAAGGCATAGTTGAGCCTATCCATCTCCTAGGGCTTGCTGCATATGATAAAATTGGACTAGGCTATGATGCTACCCCATCCAAACAATCACAAGGTAATGTTTTTACACTGCAAGAAGGTTCTGATAAGAAAGAGGCATGTTTGGCATCAATCCTAAAGTTCATAGAAAATAACTATGATATAGATTCTACTGAATATGAATGGGATACCATCCACGATGATGAATTTTGGAGAGACAAAGAGGTAGATGTCATACACAAGTATAGACCCACTTTAATCAAAGGAGAAGATTCAGGGTCCCAACCACAAAAATCTGAACCACAAAACAACTATGAGTCTAGTGATACTGAGTCAAATTTTAACGAACAAGACTATTAGGAGAAGAGTACCATCATTGACCTACCTCATACCTCGGATCCTACCGATAAGTCTGTCTTGACCCTAACCATCACCGATTTCACATGACAAAATGACTTGTTACCTTTAATACATCCTGATCTCATTG
>VDFB02384350.1:0-49233 GCA_007258455.2 Sequoia sempervirens
AGATGGGAAAAATAGAAATAATGAACAAATTACAATCATGAAGTAGGCACCAACCTATCAGAGAGACCAATCCCCAATACAAGGATTTGAGCACCAACTCAATATGTAGAACACCAGTCCCACCAGAATACAAAGATAAAGGTTGCAAATCTTCAATGTTGATAGCATATCTTACTCAAGATCTGAGCATGTCTTAGACACTCTCTTACATTCCTTCAGATCTTTTGATAATGACACACTATTATTGACATGCCACTCTCATTGAATTATACTTGCTCGCACAAGTTTACAAAAATTCACATCCAAACACTCATAAATTCCATTGCAAGATCTAAATTATGATGATTATATATGCATCTCATTATATTAACACTCCCTCATGTTGGCCAAGGATATGCAATTAGCCAAGATGACATAGGATGGACCTAAATTCAAATTACATGAATTGTGTAATGGGTAGGTCCTAAAACAAAATTGTTTCCACCAATAGAACATGATTCCATGTGCTTCCATGTGAACCTTAACCTGGACCTATATCTTAACATCCCCATGCTATCTCCGAATGCTGCACACTACTAGTTGTTTTCGCATAGTTCTAGAACTTCAACTGGTTAACTAGCAAGCACAGTGAACCTTTTTTCACTTCAATATTTTTGTACATTGAACATAACTTCTAGAAACTCTAAAATATGATAGAAAAAGTGAAGGCATACTCTGCTTTCAAACCACATAGAAAAACTCACATCTAGAAAAGAATACAAAACATAACTGTATTGCTAGAAAAATCTCTTTGCCTTGAGTAACTAACCTCCAATATTCTAGATCATACTTCCAGATTACTTCTATCAATAGAATAAATACAAGCATGATATTACAAGCATACTCCAACTGATATTGCAACCTATTACTAAATTCCTAGAACAAACAACATTCAAGGAAACATCTTTTTGAAATAGACATCATTCCGGACAGCATCCTTCCGGATGTCTAGAAAATAATGAAAGAACTGACAAACACCTTTGACATTAATGACAACCTTTTCCCAATAATCTCCCCCTTTGTCATTGATGACAAAGCAACAAAATGCTCCCCCTAAGAAAAATACTTTCCATCAACAATTTTTGTCATTCCAAGCATTTTTGCCTTTTCTCCCCACTTTTGACATGAATAGAAAAGGTCAACTACTTTGTACAATCTGAAAACCTTTTTTCATAGATAGAATCCCCTTGAGTTCATACCGCACTACTTCTGAAACACTCCACAAGACCACCAAGCCTTCTTGCGGTAGGGAGTTAATACTCTCCCTCAACCTGTATCATACTGCACTATTTTTGAATTACTCTTCAAGACCGCCAAGCCTTCTTGTGGTAGAGAGTTAACACTCCCCCTCAACCTATACATCCTCTAGAATATCAAATTGGAGAGAGCTCTCTCTCTGAAATTTTGCATGAAGAACTCATATGTGTTATCATACTCCTCCTTTTTACACCAGGGCCAATTTTCCTCCTTCTTTTCTAATAGGAATTCAATTTCCTTGATTTCAATGAGGTCATCATCTCCTTTTGTATAACAACTATCCTCAATGGGCTCATCAAAACTTCTTTCTATGGTTTCACACTCTTCCATAACGAAAAAAGTATTGTAGTTTTCATTTCTAAAACTATTACACACCTCAAATGTATCATGAAATGCAATGTGAGGAATTATTGAGTTTTTAGGATCTTGTTCCTCCTTTGACACCTTCTTCTAATCAACAAAGTTGTTTTCCTTTCTATCCAGATCAGAGACCTTCACAAAACCAATTCTACAATGTCTTGCAACATGTCCAAAATTGTTACATTTGAAGCATATGACATTGAACTCGGCCAAAGAAGCAAAAACATTTATGTTCACAAAATTTTCTTCCTTGTAGAAAACCTTCTACAATTTTCAGCCTTATATCCATAATAATTGTAGTTGAAACAATAAAAATCAAAATGATGATTTAACCTATTATTGTACGTTTGTCTTTCATGATTTAATCTTTTGGACCTTCTCATCTATCTTTGAACATGAACTAACCCTTCATCTTCATTTTTTCTATCATCAATTGTTGTGGATTGATTAAATCCTGAACTTCTGGAGCCATTCCCTTTAGGAAACTCTTCAACTATCTTCATAGACTATTCAACCATCTTTCCCTTTTGTTCTTCTATAAAACCACTGCCAGTTTTGATGTGGTGATCTCTAACTTCCAATTATCTAATCCAACATCTTAATACTCTTTCCAAGCTTCAAATTCAATTGATTGTATTTTTTCTCCAAATCCTTTCTTAGTGCAACAATTTTTGCCTCTAGATTTTCACAGTCTTTATCTTTGTTTAACAACCTCTAGATGTTAAAACTTCATCAATTCTTTTTCCTTCTTCTATTTCAACTTTCAAATCAATCATTATCCTTTCTGTCTTCTCAAGATTTTGAACCAATTTGTCTTTGGCCTTTACTTCTTCAATGATATTCTTCTTCATCATTTTTATCTCTTTGTCAGTGTAGAGTAATTCTTCCACAAGATCAACCTCATCATTATCATCATTATCGAACTTCATTTCGATATCACTCTTACATCGCCATGAGTAGAGTCTTCATTTTTGGAGGTATGTTTCTCATATTCATCAAATGAGTAACCTTATTCCTTAGCATACATACCATTCTTCTTCTTCCTGCCAGATCTCAATTTGCACTTTGAAGCAATTTTCCCAATTTTACCACAATTAAAGAATTTAAAAGGTAACTTACCTTTATACTTGTCGAAACCTCTTTTTAATCTCCTTATAAAATTTACTTCTTCAAGATTAAAATATTCATTGGGATATAAATCCTCAAATTCTCCACTGATACTTTGAGCACTGCCTCCTTTCTTGAAAATTTTTCATTCACAATTCTCATCTCATACACAGTTTTAATGTCCCATGTATTTCATCCATAGTCAAATTATTTAGATTTTTGGCTTCTTCTATTATAGAAAATTTTGAATCAAACTTAGGGAGAAGAGATTTGAGTACCTTTTTAACAATCATTAGTTCTTTCACTTATTCACCAAGTCCTCTGATGGTATTGACAACTTCGTTAACCTTGAGCAAGTATGTAGTGATGCTTTCTTCCTCCTTCATGTTCAAACCTTCAAACAATCTTCGATAAGTCTGAAGTTTTTCCTCATTTACTTTATCATTACCTTCATATATATTGTAAAGTTTATCCCAGACTTCTTTTGTTGTCCTATAATGCATTATTTTCACAAACTCAAAGTTAGCTAGACCACACAAGATAGCATTTCTAGCCCTAACATTGTTCTCACAAGCCTTCCTTCCAAAATGATCTCTTGGAGTACTTTCAAGGATTTCATTTCCATCTACAACTGATTGCAAAGCCGCAAACCCTAATGCTATTAGAGATGCTTCCATTCTTACTTTCCAAAAGGAATAATTGGATCCATCAAAGAGTGGTGCCTTATTTGTGGACAATCCTTCTTGAGCCACTAAGTGTGTCATCCCAAATCTACCTCAAGCTGTTAAGCTTCTTCAAAGGAACTTGGATCTGATAGAAAATTGAAGGACACACAATATACTGAGAGGTGGTAATGGATTAGTATATGCAAAATCTCAACTTCAAATCCAAATTATCCTTAGTAGCATTTTCAGATCTTACTTTATCATTAAAACAATTATTCAAATGGTAACATAAACACACATCCACATGAGAACACCAGATATACGTGGAAACCCAAGATGGGACAAACCACAATGATAATAGTTATTTCAACCTCACAAAAATAATGAACAAATTACAATCATGAAGTTTGCACCAACCTACTGGAGACACCAATCCCCTATTGTATCTATAGGCACCAACCTACTAGAGACACCAATCCCCAATACAAGGTTTTGAGAACCAACTCAATGAGTAGAAAACTAGTCCTACTAGAATACAAAGATAAAGATTTTAGATCTTCAATGCTAATAATACAACTTACTCAAGATCTAAGCATGCCTTAGAAACTCTCTTACATTCCTTAATATCTTCTGATAATGGCTCACTATGATTGAGATGCCACTTTCATTGAATTATACTTGCTCACACAACTTTACACAAATTCACATCCAAACACTCATGCATTCCATTGCAAGATCTAAACTATGATGATTATTAATGCATATCATTACATTAACACTCCTTCATGTTGGCTAGGGATCCGCAATTAGCTAGGATGGCATAGGATGGACCTAAATTCAAATTACATGAAGCGTGTAATAGGTAGGTCCTAAATTTTTTTTTTGCCACCAATAGAATGTGATGTCGTGAGCTTCCACATGAACCTTAACCTGTACCTATCTTATCACCCCATGCTATCTCCCGGTATTGCACGCTACTAGCCATTGTTGCATAGTTTTGAAACTTGAATTGGTTAACTAGAAAGCATAATGAACCTACTGTCACTTCAATATTTTTTTACATTGAATATAACTTTTGAAAACTATGGAATATGATTGAGCAAGTGTAGGCATACTCTCCTTTCAAACCATAGAGAAAAAATCACATCCAAAAGGAATACAAAACATAACTGTATTGCTAGACAAATCTCTCTGCCTTGAGTAACTAACCTCCAACATTCCGGATTAGGTTTCTAGATTACTTCTATCAACATAATAGATACAAGCATGATATTACAAGCATACTCCAATTGATACTGCAACCTATTTGGGAATTCTCAGAATAGACAACATTCTAGACAACATCCTTCTAGAATAGACATCATTCCAAACAACATCCTTTTGGATGTCCAAATAATAATGATAGAACTGACAAACACCTTTGACATCAATGGTAATATTTTTCCAACACCCTATCCTCTCAAATAAATTTTCTTAGTCCTACAAAATTAGGGTGGTTTACATAAGAAGAATTTATTTTACAATCTCTAATGAGCTCATTGCTCAAATCAACGGGTCTAGAACTAGAAGGCTTAAAATTATAAAAAAAATCAAATCCAAGAAATATGATCATATGGAGGCTTTTTTTCAAGAATGGAGAGAAGATTAATAGGTTTTAGAACAACTTCAGTAAAGACAACTTGTTGAAGCCTCGGGGAGAGGTTGTTGTCACTTTAATTAGGTACTTTACCTTAGATGGTAAGTATAAGTGTGTTTATTGCTACCATTTCCCCACATTAAAACACTTACACCATAAGGTGTTCAGATGATATTTCCATTTTTCTTTTAGGTTCTTTGGAACAATTTGTGACTACTGTTCTTTTAGGAAAAG
This sequence comes from Sequoia sempervirens, assembly GCA_007258455.2. NCBI lineage: Eukaryota > Viridiplantae > Streptophyta > Pinopsida > Cupressales > Cupressaceae > Sequoia > Sequoia sempervirens. Next base: position 5,299 of record VDFB02384350.1, read on the forward strand.
ATGAATTTCCTTTACATCAAGGTTTGATCTATTACCTTCATAGATATGAATTAACCAAAAACCTAACACCTACACTCTTTCTTAAGATTATTAATCTTGCAAGGGTACCACCAAAGCTCAAAAAGGTCCCTTGTTTCTTGGTTGACCCAACCTCTTCTACTCCCCTAGTTCATGAATCCTTGACCCTTGATGGCTTAGCCTCTTCAATCCATCTGGCTAATTGTCCCCCCTCCCTTATAATTGATACTTCCCCATCTTTATACATTGAAGTCATTGTTTTGGATAATCCCAAAAATTTTGCTAGTCAATCTCATATCCTTAATAAAAAAGCTCAGTCTAGAAGGGTGAAAATTTTGGTTCCTTTTGAGGTTACTTAGGCTTTCGATTCCTATATTGCTAACAACCCCCCCTCATCCCCTAAGATTGATATTGTCATTCCCAAGCATTCAATTGATAAAGACAATAAAGTTATTCTAGAAGGTTCTTTTGTAGCTCCCATATTCTTGATGAGCAACATTTCACAAAAGAAGTCATGTAAATCACTGGAGGAGAGCCTTCCCGTAAGCCTCAATATGATCATCATGAGTTTGAAGGTCATGTACCCATTAACAACTTCAACTTTGCACACATTTCTACTTCTCAAAATTATGTTGGATTAACAAACATATTTAATATGCTTGAGGAGAACTTAGGCCTATAAAACAATATTCTCAAAAAGGTTCTTGTGACTCTAAACCCAACATAATTGATTACCACCAATGAAGGGCACACTAAAAGAATAGGGGCTTGCTAAAAGAATAAGGGTTAAATTCTTTGCACGAAAACCCAACATAATTGATCTCGATGAGAAAAGTTTGGAGAATACATTTGAAGACCAAGTTAATTTTCTTGCTAAGAAGTGGAAATTAGTATTTGGACTTCAAAAAGTGATTGGTCTTAGCTAGGAGTGTTTTCCTTTTTTATTATCTTCTCTCTTAGCTATTTTTGTGGTTAACTTGTGTTACTTTTTTGTTTTTCTAATTTTTTTCCTATTGTTTTTTTTATTGTTGTTATTCCACTCTCTACATGAGACTTGTCTTTCTTGCCAAATGATTGATCTAATGTAATAGAATTTGGGCCCTTTCAAAAATTCACATTTATCAATATCAAAAACTTCCACAAAAAAAAATGCCAACTAACATACTAATCCATATATGAAAATTAACTTAATTAAATAAAAAACAATTAAAAAATACATGTAAATATGCAATTTTCACCATTACAACTATATCTATATTTTTAAAGATGGCAAAATAATAAATTTATGAAAATATACTTTATAATACAATTATATAACTTAATAAATTTCTTCACCACAAGGAATATAAGAAATGCAATTATTAAGATGAAATTTAAAATATATAAAAGAGTGAAGTGAAACTGCCCTTACATGGCATGGTAGACAGATATTACATGGGCTACCTAGTACACCTCACCCCTCCAAACTTGAATCTTAACCTTCCACCATCAGATAGAGAAATGAAGGTTTTTCTTATATCCAGAACAACACAGACCATACAGAAAAAAGGTAAATATCTTAGGTTTTAACCCTACAATTTAAGTGACATATAGCATCACTGTTCAGGAACAAGTTATGGTAGTTTGGATACCCATAGGGTCTTTTGTTAGAATCACTTCTGAAACAGATATCCCCATTTATGGCCTCACCATTAACACCTAAAAATTTGATCAATAAAAACTAAAATGCAGCAGCATCACTTTAATCTTGTAGGTGCAGAAACAATGCTAAACTTCCATAATCTTTCCAATGATTTTTGCGAGCTCAGATTTTGATTTCCTCAGTAAAGCAACGCTCTTAATCAGGCTCCTCCTCTTATTTGCTATGAAAGGACTTTCTTCCAGTATATTTGCAATCTTGGTAGAATCTTCTCCCATCACCTCCTTCATAATGCAACTCACAACATCATTCTGAACAATTTTCTGGAAATCAAAACGAAGATGCAGAGGTATGTCATCAGCCAACCTGATCCTCACAACGCTCCAGTAGGCCATGAGGCTCATCTTCATTTCAAATGCCGCCTCCAGCTGATCGCTGGTTTTGGGAACTTTTTGTAGGTCAACTTCCCCTATGCCTTCAATTTTAACAGCCCTTTGATTCTGTCTTATTGCTTCCATGAATCTTTTCTTGAATTCTTGCATTCTCTGCAAGTATTCTGTGTAAACGGGATTCTCTGTATATACAATTGTCTTGTGCATGTGCATGGTATCCTCCACATAGCGAACGCATTCATCTTTTTTCCTATCCATTAGATCTTGGAAAGCTCTCCTGGATGCCGATCGAAGCTGTGGGTAGCATTCTGTTTGCAGATCAATCACACGACATATGACTGTATCTAAGTAATCACAGGCCTGTAGCGCTAAACCCCTGCTCCTCTCAGTGAAGGAATCAACACGAGTCTGCAGAAGATTTACAAAGACAGAATGGGGTAAGAAATTTGGGAGACTAAGGCCCCGCGCCTTTTCAAGCAAATTTACTTCCTCAACAAGAAAATTATCAGTTGAATTCTCAGTGGCAGCAAGCAGGTCACGGGAATAGCTCTTAAACATCCCGGTGAGACAAGCAATACAATTCATTTCAGGTTCGTCCTGGAAATTTTCAATGTCTCCCTGTATGAGAAGCCTGTGTAATGTATTCTTGATTGATTCCATCAATCTCATGAACTCAATCATTGCCTCAACAGAATTAGAGAAATTCCTAGGCAAGGCATTGAGCTCTGCCTGCCTCTTAGAAAGAGTCATGTCTATTTTTCTCACAATGTCTGGCAGGCATTTGCTTATCCCCGTGGCCTGGATCTGCATTAGCCTTTCAGCCAGCACAGGTATTCCCACCATGGATTTATCAATCTTTGAAAGATGTGGGTCTTTCTTGAAGAGATCCTTCTCCATCTGCCTTGCCTGAGCAGTGGATTCATTGCCAATTCTGTTTCTAACACACACATACCCAAGACCAATGCTCACAGCATCTACTGTTACTTTCTCTAGCAGACCTTCTGCAGCTTTGTCTACCTTGGTGACCACAGCCAGGGTTCTTTCCCCCTTCTCATCTACTTGTTGGGACATTCGGATAGATTCACAGGTAGGGAAATCTACTGCTGCGGATAACACATTCAGAATTATGCTTTCCTTTGGAGTTATATACTGCGTGATAATCCTGGCAATTTGTTCATAGATGTCCTCTGGCTGGCCGTGCACAGGCACCCTGGTTATGCCAGGTAAATCCACCATAGTAAGATCTGGAACATTGAGCTTGCTCACATTCAGTGTAATTGGGCTGTCACTGATTCCCTTCCCGGGCCCTGCAATATCCTCTGTGGCCTCATTTAACTCTTCTGTTATTTGAGCTTCAGAAATGCTTCTTGTCATTCCATTGTATTGTATGGTAACGTGGGTCTCTTGGCTTTTGCTACTCTGCAACCTCATGATGAGGGGGACTCGAGTACAAATTCCCTGGCCTTTTGGTAGGCTAATGCCTGCCAGTGACTCCAGCACACTTGACTTACCTGAAGATTGGTCTCCCACAACAACAATACTGGGCAACTGGATGCCTTCCTTCATTACTCCCAGATTTCTAAGTGTGTCAACAGCATCCAGAAGAGGCCGAATACGCTCTTTGTAACTCTTATCCAATTGAAGATTCTCCTGAATGCTGGAAATATACATGCTTTCTTCAAACATGGCTGCTGCTCTGCCTTCTTAAAACAGGTCATATCAGTTGGTTCTAGTATATTGCATAATTCACAATCTCCCAATTGAACAATAACAGTAATTTCACTAATATGCAAGATTTCTGTTAAAACTGTGTAAAATTTTTTACATCAACGTTTTGGATCATACTCCATGGTCCACCATCTCTATCTGGTTATCATCCTGATGATGGATCATAGAGTATGATCCGAAACATTGATGTAAATATTTTCACAGAGTTTTTCCAAAAATCTTGCATACTAACTATCATGGACTGAGGAAACAAAATGTTATTAATAATTTCACTTCATTTTTATATATATCAAGCAGTATTTATATTGTGTATATTTGTTCTAATTAAAACATTTTATTACAGATTTCTTTTACAATTGAATTGATTTCTTTTTTACACTAAATCTTTTTCTTCAATCCTATTATTCTTTATAAATATTTACAAACTTTAAGAACAATTTTAATTTCAAATTTTCTTCTAATTTCTACCATTTGAAGAAAACACAACAGATTTTCTTCTTTTTCTTGATGATGGATCACATGGATCACTAAATGTGATCGCGTGGAAAAAAAAACATACACAGTTTAACCCAAAACCTGACATCCTACAATTTCATCGACTGCGAAAAACACGTATCAACTATTCTAAAACATTTAAATTGAAAATAACACACAAATATAAATGTTCAACTTACCTGAACAATCAACTGATCTCTCCAGTAAATTGTTTAGCTGAAAAATATATGCTGGTTATCCTCAGTCTGCAAATTCAAGGCTGAAAGTGAAATAAACTATATTTGAAGGCTCTGAATGTGTTATCCAGTGCGTTCTTAACTCATTGATGGGAGTTGTATTCTCTTTTCTTCACAAATACGAGGAAGGATCGTGTTGTCTTTTCTTCTTTTTCCTCTGCTTTAGATTCCACATTTCTTTAAAAAAAAGTTGAGTGCAGGTACAAAGATAAATATGAGCTTTGGATGCCACATTATTCTAAGAGGTTTATGAATTTAAAGTTGGTGCCGTACAAAAGAGATGACTTTAACTAGTTTAGCTTATTCATGTAACTACTTTTTCTTTTTTTTGACCTGGAACAAAATTCCATTGCAGAGCTCTTTTACTATTTCTTACACTACAAAAGAATAATTTCACTTTTCACTTATGAATGTCTTTTCATACAAAGAATCTCGAGCTTGCTTCCTCACTAAGACAAACACTTAGTTTTTTATCTTTCTAAATATTACACAATAAAGTTCAATCTATTAATCTAAACATATTTCTTAAAAAATATTAATTACATTGTTTTTTATATCTATAATTTTTGGCTTTCATTAAATTGTTTTAAAATTTCAAATGTATAAATAAGATAAAGATTCATTCTAAAGAGCTTAGAGTGTATTTCATAAAGCTTGATGTTCGTGTACATCATCCCCTCAAATATTTTTGATAATAAATTTGTGCTATTTTAAACAATTTAATAAGATTCTAGTCTTATAGAAAGCAATACGTTTTCATTTTTTAAGAAATAAACACAAATTTTATAATACATGTACTTCTGATAGGATGACTAGATGGGAATAATTGTAAAAGGAGAGATTGAGTGGGGAATTATTGACTTCCCTTTATGCAACCATTTTACATATTTTACTCTAATTTAATTAATTAGAAACATGGTTTACACTAATTTTGATTCTCTATAAGAATATATATTTTATTTTATATTTTTTTATCATTCATAAATTACATTTTGGTTATTAAAATTATCAAATTGCAATATATAATATTTTATTTATTAATTTTGATCTTCATCTTATTGTTGAACTAGCCCTATTTTATGTAATATGCTATCTATGAATCACCTTTAACTCTTTTTAAAAATGTTAACAATTTTATTTTGGTTAGTGAAATTGTAATTTATAAAGCCACAATGAAAATTTCTTTATGTAATGGTGCAATTTATATATTCATGTTGATTTCTATTTAGATTTATGTTTTTTTTTTAGATAATGGCTTAATGTATTTATATAATGCAATTTTATGTGAAGTTGGGTTCATTTCCTTAGTCTTTTGTTTATCCCTATTATACACATTCCTACACATTTATTTGCATCTTATCTATTTCAACACATCTCTATATACACACTGCATTTACTACACCAATCATGATCATATATTCATTTTGTGCATAGGATGTACCATTCCATCATCCCATATTAATTTTGCAGCCATGGATGTAACCACAACCCTCAAAATTTTGAGATTTGTTTGACTCCCACCCATTTCACAAGCTATTGTGGATCAACCAAACATGCATTTGGGTGATTGATTTCTATGCATATAAATTTAAAGGATTTCAATTGCCCTCATTTATACATCCTTTCATATCTAAATACGCTCTCCCATTCTAGAGTGTGCAAGGAGCATTTACTATAGGAATCTTTCAAATTGGGGCACTAAAAGAAACTATAATTTATATATTCATCCTAAAAGCATTTACATAGTTGAAGTTTGTTGTCTTTGATCATTGGTGAAAATGTAAATAATTTTTTTTACAAGTGTTGATCTAGGAAAACTTATCCCCTAGCAATCTAACGACACTCTAAAGGTATTCTTAAATATGTCTAGTCCAAATACAAAAGCAAATGTCAAAGAATTTGGCTAATTAAAAAGTAGAGGTATACAAACAACAAGATCAGATCCATGTGATAAAGGATAAATATGTAGACCATGGTTACTACTTTTTCTTTTCTTTTAATAATACTAATATCTTATTGAACTCTAGATAAGTATTTTTTAACTCTAAAATAAAAGGTAAATTATATTATAATTGTGAAAAAATGGATAACCTTTTCAAATAATATCTAAGGTAAATAAAATAATCTAACAAGATAATCAATTGACTTTTCGAAATAAATAAGTTGATATTAAACATTTTAAATTAAAATAAATGTAACAATGATACTTAGCTAAATGATAAATGTTCTTGATGTCATAAATTAATTTGTCAATTTTTAAGGCCTTAGGAGATGTAAGATGACCACCTCTATATCAATGAATACCCTATCTAGTTATTTTTCAGTAAAATTATCCGATCAAGATGGTTTGTGAGACTTCTTTTACACTCGTAAGTCATGGTAAAATAAAATTTTGTATATATGTTGGATGCGTCTTAGCAAAGAAATCCCTAGAGTAGGTTAGTTCCTTGTCTCCTAACTATATCTACCTCAATTGAGGAAAGGGAGAAAATATTGAAATGAAATAAATTGAAATAAAAATGAGGCAACAACCATAATAGACCCCTTTTTCACTTAGAACTCAATGAGATTTTTTATGGAACATATCAAATCTTAGAAGTGATATTGAGCATAACTATAACAATATAAATGGTAATTGAAATATTCATAAGCAATAAAAGAAAGATGATAGAGATAATTGTAGCAAGTGTAATTATTACTTCAAAAATATCACAATTACATGGGTATGTGTAGAATGATGGGGGACCAAAAATATTTTGGAGTAAAAAAAATATAATGTGAATTCATGTTGTAAAAGACATGATGTGCTTGTATTATAATGTGATTGAGTTGAGGCTCAATCATGTTGTAAATGTAACTGCATTTAGGTTTAGTAAATCCAAACCTAAATGTGCTAACATTATAATATGCACATAACCCCTCCACTGCCTCACCCCCTGAAAAAAATAGTAGTTGATAAATGTAGCATCATAAATTGTCACCCTTGAAAATTTTACACTATGTGTGGCACCCCCAAGTATTTGTGCCCAATTATGCTTATTTATTACCTGTTTAATTGCCATTTTCAGAAAAAAAAATGAATTAAACTTGACAAATTAAATTAATTATTTATTTAATGAATATCTAAAAAATAAAATAGGGCTAGACTAGGGCACCCCAACGCCCTTGCCCCCCCTAATTAGCCCCTAAATTTAATATTTTATTGTTGACATTAATATGTTTGCAAATTCAAAATCCTTTCTCAGCTTGTCATAACGGTTAATGCAAAATATGTTGAAACTCATATAAATATAAGTCTTTCCCTCCATTTCAACATCTAATAAAATTTTGATCTATCAAGCAATTCAAAAGGCAATTAAGGCAAATACAAGAGTAGAATAAGCAACATTTTCTATAGCACTTTATCAGCCAATTCATGTTACAACACATTAGCAAAATCTATGTTTATGCATAAGTAAGATGTTTCATATTCCATGTTTGTTATTATTGTGAACACTAACATTTGCAGGATCTTTAAGTAACTATCCATTTCTCCTTGTATGAGATGTGCCAAATGACTTCAATCCAACGAGGAATATGGATTTGAATGGTAAGTTACAACATAGTGATTTATCATTTATTTTTATCCATTTGCCTCTGCCTGACCTAGGGTAAGCACTCTTTATCAACATCATCATATCTATTTGTGGAGGTGGAAACACTAAAATGGGGTCTGACTAAGGAAATCCCCTATACAACATAATCCTTCTTCCCTTGTCTCTCTTGCAGGTTACAAGTTTGAAGTGAATTGAAGAGGATTGAAGAATTAAAAGCACCAAAACCTAGATCAAGCATTCAAGCATCTTATTTCATTGAATTAAGGAAAAGATGATAATTCGTAAAGTGTCACACTTCGGATCCAGATTTTCGTAGTCAAAGGCTTGCAAACCATAATGTACTTGCAACTATTTTTAGATCTGGGAATTCATCATCTCTAGAATAGGGTGCCCAATGCCCCTATCTAGTTAGATCAAGCTCAAATTCATATCACAACTTCTCCTTTGTCTTCTCTGCTCATATCTGATTTCAGTTTTTGTGTTTCTATTTTGTGCTTTTCAAGATCTGTCACAATTTGTCTCTTTAGCTCATTAAGTTACATAATAGGAAATATCAATCTTCATCTTCTCATCATCAAATCTAATCATTCCAACACTACCACAAAAAAGGGACCAAAACCCTGACCAACTATTCTGGCTCTTCCTTGAGGATAGTAGCCAAGTAGTTTCTTTTGGTCATTTTTGTGTCCCCCAATGTTCAATGGTGAAATGTGTGATTAGCCCTAGATCCCATTTCACCAACATCACAAGAGCTACCTTATTTTATCTTTTTTTATTCATTGAGAGAAAAATGTTAGTGAAAGAAATTACATGACCAAGTTTTTGAGTTGAATTGAAGCCATCTTATTCTCCTCGATAATGCCTCAACATGCAAGATGTAGGTCACATAATTTTTTAAATAATTATAGTTAAAGACTAAATTATATTTTTAAAGATTGGTTTTGATTTGTTAAAATTTAATTTTTCCCAATCCAAACCATCCTCCACCTAATGAACCATATGAAGAAAATGAGGTAAGAGAACATGACCTACAAGCCCCTCAATGTATGCTCGTGCAAACCCGGAGAACACACAATGCAAATAATTTTTTTTTTAAATAACAAGTAAACATGCAACAACATTAAACCATAACCACATAACATATTATATAGCATTAACACACTTGGTTCTCTGGGGCACGCGAGGTTACTTCGCAACACTAAACATAAATAAAGATAAAGAATACAACAATATATTTATAATGATAACCATAACCAATGATACATCCAATAACCGTGATGAGAACATAAACATCGCATAACTACATCCATGATAAATCTCTCAACAAAGGTACTAATGAGCCTAACTATTACATCATTGTTATAATATTACATTACAATTTTCTTTGATAAATGAATTACATTGAATTTCCCAACATGGGGATTGATACAAGTATAATGAAATATAAAGTACAAATGATCACTGGTACAACTCCAACTGGAAATGCTACGAAGACAGGATGCTGATGGGGAACCCAACGGGTGCGGAGCACGTTCCACCCAACCATGTGAATTACAAGTAACTCACCCCCTGTGCTCAGAGGTGACGAGGAAATGAACCCGACCATGAATGTCAAACCGACTCAACCACAACATGATACAAAACAAGTACAACTCAAAGCATACAATGAACCACCAACGTTCACAAATCACATAACAAGGTAAAACTAAGAACTCATCACAATAACATGAGGTACCACCAATTAACAATCCTGAACAAATTCACAAGAATCAAAAGCATCATAAAGGTACAATATCCAGAAGAACCGAACCAACACCCAAAATACATTTCCAAATAAATCAGAACCAAAAAAAAGAACACGATTCCATAATAACTCTAAATCAACCATTCAATACACCATTCCATAGGCAACAAGAAACAAGTCATACGGGTGTCAAGTGGGGAGGATCATCGCATAGCTCTCATGGGATCCCCTGGCACTTCCTCCAACCGAGGCGCCGGCACCCAACTATGGATTCCCCAGCCCTAATCACAAACAACAAAGAGGTTACAATATCCAGAAGCAACTACAAGCAGCTAATAAGTGCTCATGGAGGGTCTTACATAGCTTCTTATGGATCCTCCGCACTTCTCCCATCGAGAAGGCCGCACCCACCTATGGATTCCCTAACCCTCGAAAATAACATAAATATAACCATATCCAGAGGCGACAAGAAACAAGAACAAGGATGTCTAGTGGAGAGTGTCATCGAATAGCTCTCATGGGATCCCCTGGCCCTTCCTCCTAACCGAGGCACCGGCACCCATCTATGGATCACCTGGCCCTTCCTCCTATTGAGGCACCGGCACCATAGGGTAAGCTAATGCGAGTCGATAGTCTCATGAAGACTGTGATCAATACCTTTCATTTAATTAATGCGTCTACCTACTATCACTAGTCTACTGTGAGTCTCTAATGCATAGATGAGGAATCTAGTTTCAATTATCTTAAGTAATTTTACTACCCATCCCCTAAATTCTATCTTTAAGGTTATCACTTGTTTAACTACTCTTACGTGGGTTCCCCTGAGCCCTTCCTCATCCTGAGGCACCGGCGCCCATGAAGAGCCACTCTCCCTATGACCCCTAACATAAAACAAAACTAGGCAAGAGTTGAACTTAAATATAAAGGCATAATACCGCAACAAGCACACGCGAGGCATTAACCTTCTCGCAATAATTCATAATCCAAAAGTCTTAACAATCCGGTCAACCCTTCCTATCATAAAATCAATAACTCCAATAACATAACCAAGCCGAGAATAACATTTTAACATAACAAGCCTCTGGAACAAGGATTACAAAATCAACAATAGGTTCCCACATCAAAGAGTAAAGTTTACAATAATTAAATGGAAAACGACAACCGAATCACGCAATTTCATAACTTAAGGCAACCAATTAACTCCATTACACAAAACACTCTAATTCTGAATCCATATGAAGAACACAACAAGTTAACAATCCTATGTCAAAATAATTAATTCTTAACCAAGTACATCCGATAAATATAAAAAGAATACATTTAAAGTCTCCAACCAAGGAACTCAAGAAACCATTGAGAATTAAAACATACGGTAATGATTTCACTATCATATCTAATTTATTTCAATTAATAACTCATAAAATTCCAACTTTACAATTTTTATAAATACATTCAAATCCATAACTTCTATACTTACAAACCATCTAGATTAATAATACACTTATTACAAAAATATACTATATATATATATATATATAAATCTATATACATACTCACCTAATATATATATATATATATCTACTAACACTTTTCTTTCTTATAATTCTCAAAACTTTACAAATAAACAAAATTTGACAATAATTATACTCATAATATGAATATACACACAATATATATATATATATATAATAATAACATTTATCAATTACTTAAAAATATATTAATGAATTTATTATAAAACAAGTATTTAAAAACAAATATATATTAATAATTATAAACCAGATTAAAATTAAAAAAATGAATTTTAAAAAAAATAAAAGCTTTAAAGGATGCATCTCTGCCTGATAGTGCCATTCTAATGATCAAGCACAAGGTACCAGATGACTGAAAGTTATGCCATGTTCTACTTGGATCACATGATGTACTGCAGGACAAGAAAGGGTAGGAGGGGGTACTAATTCACTGCCCTCCTCCCATACTAATAAATTAAATTAATATTTTTTTTTCTTATAAAAGTTTTATTTATAAATTTTATATTTTATTTTTAGTTTAATTCAATAAAGTAAAAATTCCGTCCTTTACAAGTTCAATAAAATAAAGATTCCGTCCTTTTCAGGTACAGTAATACGGATTTCGAAATTTTCAGTTTTTTTGTTTTCTATAACATATAAACATTTTCAATACAAAGATATATATATATATATAAATTAATCTCACTATATATATATATATATATAATTTAATGAATATATATAAAAATATCTAAATAAAATTACATAAATATAAATAATTCAATTTTCTGTATAAAATACAGAATCATCACATAATTAAAATACACATTAAAGATAATTATAAAAATAACATTTCATATTTATTCAAATACAAGGATTGATCGTTTCTTCAGAAAAATAAGCGAGAAATTGGGCAGAATTCGACAGAGTTCCTTTTTAAGTTTGCTTGCAAAATAAGATTTCTAATCTCAATATGCATTTTATTTTCAAAGGAAAAACTATTTGTTCATTCATTTTCTAATCAAAGGAAATTATTTAAATCTAAATCACAGACAAATTATTTTTGTTTATTTGCCACACAAATTCATTCAAATCATATCTTTTATTTATTTATTTTGCAGATTCAGAAAATCAAAGGTAGAGACGGGAACCTGGAGTCCTCCGCTTCTTTGAGAATTTGAAGAAGTTGGTTCCTGACGGCCTTCCTCCTCCTTCTTGCTTCGAATCTCCTCTGAGTCACCGTGCTCAAATCTCGAACCCGATCCTTTCTTCAGAAGACTCAAAAAAAAAACTAGTAATAGATTTCCAAACCCTTTCTATAACTCTCTTCAATTTTGCAAAAAGGTCAAAAAAAACCCATAATCTCTTCAGATTCAAAATACAGAATAACTTGTGCAACTTCCCAATCCCTAATCTGTGTGTAAACTCACCAAAAATTCTTAATTAAATAAAAGATAATATCCTCCTCATTCCAAAACTCTAAAAAATCTAAAAAAATAAAAGAAAATCATTCTTTTAAAAGCCAACCTTTTTTGCTCAACTCTATTCTTATCAAGCTCACCCAATCTTTTTATTCTTTTTATTTGTTTTATTGTTTTATTTATGTTTTGCAACTTTTTCTTGCATCACATTATTTATTTAATTTAAATAAATTATTCTAATAATTATCCACCACCAACTAATTAATTAAAATAATTAAGGCACATTTAATATTTAACTATTATTTAATTGCAATATATGACTTTCAAAATAATTAAAATCATCTAAATATTTAAAAAGAATTTAAATCTAACATTAAAACACACAATTACTTCCATCATTAAAATTGAATACACCACAACGAATAAAGTACCAACATTAATCAAAAGATGACAAAATACAAGACACAACCCACAAATGACGACATTTACAAACATGAACAATACCAATCAGAACAAGACAATCTGACATCATGGGATGGGAGGACTTCATCGTCACCTCTGTTTCAACATTAACCGTTGGGTTATTTGGTGCTCGCCCTGTCCTGCCGAAGCAGGTGGAATCGAGACTTGTACTTGCAAATCCTGCATACAAACGAAGTTGTGTACATGTGCATACATATATATATATATATATATAAGATCAAAGCATTAAATCGAAGTACTGCATTCTGAGAAGGAATTGCAACATAGTAGGGCACTCGCGAACGAATGATGCTATATTGTCCTTCATCACACCTATCCTAACAATTATAATTTAACTGATAAAATAACATTTCTAAACTAACAATTTCATCTCATGACATAATTCATTAAATCATTACATCATATCATAATTATGAAAATGAACTAACATCTAACCAACCACAATGTCATATGAAGTAATCAAATCCTCAAGTGTATAAACATAATCACCAACAGTCTACTAATGGAATAACAACATCATCAAATGTCTAACTATCCAACTCACACAATAATAGTACCATCATAGCCACAAGTAGCAAACGAACGCATAGAAAAAAAATAATAAATCCAAACAGTAAGAGGAGGGGTATTACATCCTCCCCTATAAAATCGGGCTTACTCCTGGAAGCTGGTAAACAAAAGGAAATAAGGTTCCCCAATACAGGAGGCATCCTCCCACACAAGACGGTGAACTAACCACCAAGAAACTAGAATCAAGCTCACACATAAAGTAACAATAATATTAATAAGTATTAGTGACATGGGGTATTACACCTCCTACAATTCCCATGCATCCTTCTAAAACACATAAAACTATATTACCTGAAAATTTTAAAATAACAAAATAGAGCTTAAAGTGTTGATAAAAACATTAAAAAAGACTAATGTAAAAAACACATACTTCCAATCACTTTCAACATCATTGAAATATTTGATATGTCACATTGGTTCCATCACAGGAAAAAAACACATGGACAAGCCATGGAGAAAATTATCATTAGTTTATATCACAATATTATCTTAATAGATGGTGAAGGATAAAAAAATATCAAATATAAATTATGAGGATTTCTGAATGACCCAAAAAATAATACACCATTATAAACAAGTTGCAAAGATTTCCAAAATTGGTGAAACCATGAATTTTTTTTTTTTTAAATATAATAGGTGATGGATGGTTTTTGACCAATTGTCATGTAATAACCATGAAGTTCCTCGATATTTTCTGATGATAATCTATTGTGAGTTTGTCCTCAACAACATCTTAAACTATTTTGATATTCATGGTTTTCAAGGTAGAGGAAAATGATCTAGGCATGATAGAGAGAGGGCATATTATGCACAAGACTAATCAATGATACCCCTTGATTGGTAATCCATTTAACATGTCACAATCCCTTCAATTTTGAATGAGAATACATAGGTTCATACATTGCAATCTATTAGTTCACTTATATAATACTTGGTTGAGCATAGGGTAAGTGCATGGAAATTAGGGACCAAAAGGGGGTCTTAAGTGGCTATTTTTTTCCTGAAAAACTAAATTATTCTTGGATGAGAAATTGAAGATAGTCACACTCAAAATTTGAAGATGCAACAAGAACAAGATTCACAGTGCTCTGAATCTACTTTCAAAACTACAGATTTGTTTTGAAAATGGTGGAGATTAATGGGTTTAAATGGGGGAGCACACAAAGTTCTCCTAATTTTTCCAAAAAAATATAATGTAGAGTTTGATGTGCTCACCCTAAAATTATAACTTTTTTTAGTATTTCAAATATTGCTTTAGTGGAAAATTAGCTCACTCCATGTAGTTTATGCCTAATTTTTTGCTAATTTTTATTAATATTTGATTTTTTCACTAATTTTCAAAGTGGATAGATCTTGGAAAATGAAAAATTGAGCATGCTCCCCCCCATTTTTTTTGAAACTAATAAAAAATAAAATTTGTTTTTGAATGTGCATAGAATCAAGTCTAGAATGTAAAAATGTAATTTGTTTTAAATTTGCATGAACAAATAAAAATGAAACCAAAAATACTTAAATAGTTTGTAAGAAAAAAAGAAGCCGCTAGCAAAGGAAATTAAAGATCAAAATCTTAACGTATTCAAAATGTACAAAATATTACATCGTTAGAAATCTAAGAGAGATATCAAAATTATTGTGGTCTTTTTAAAACTCAACATTGAAAGACATGTAAACCTAATGGAGAGCACACTCAAGATTTAGTCACTTTTTTTTATAATTTATAGAAAAAACATCTTTAGGCATTGACATGTAAGTCCAACCCTTTGGGTTGGATGCCCAAGGAAAATCCAAACCTAAGGGTTGGCAATACCCAAGGCAACTACAAAAGTGAGTGTGCTATAAAATGAGTGTGTTATAATGTGAGTGTGTTATATAACATAAATAAAAAATAATCGAGTTTCCCTCCCCCTCTCTCCCTCCTCTACCTATCTCTATTTCTCTACCTTTATCTCTATATATCCCCTCCTCTCTCCCTCCATCCATCTCTCTTCACTCTGTTACAACCAACTCTCATGATATGTAGTTACAACCAAAATGTGTTGCTCCTTGGACCCCCTAGCGATGAAAGTGGGGGGCTAATCCCCCCACATCCCATGTCAAGAACTAGGATCTAAACATGGCTAAAATAAAACCTTTGAATCAAGAAGATGGAGATGCTCCATTACCAACACTCTCTATATCTCTCTCTATTACTACCTCCCTATCTCTCTCTATCTTTATCTCTCCATTTACCTCCTTCTATCTCTCTATGTATTTCTCTCCCTCTCCCTCTCCCCCTCTACCTTCATCTCTACCTCTATATTCCTATCTTCATCTCTATCTCTAGATAAATCTCCCTCTCTGTCCCTTTTCCTAAACCCCTATATCTATATATCTATTTTCCTCTCTATCACTCTCCCCTATCTCTATCTCTCCATATTTCTTCTTTTGAAAAGAAAGTGTGGGGTAAGCCCCCCACACCTCCTCATCAGGAACTTGGATCCAACCATGATTGGAATAAAACATTTGAATTAGGAAGATGGAGAGGCTCCATTTCCAATAATATCCAACTTGGAGACTAATTATCATGCTCCATTACCAACACATATTATGCTTGCAATAGGGAGAGAAGGAGAGAGAGGGAGAGATATAGGGAGGAAGAGAGAGAGAGTTAAGGATATTGAGATAGGGGAGATAGATAGATAGGAAGAGAGAGATGGACATGGAAATGGAGAGGGAGAGGGAGAAGGAGAGGGAGAGATAAAGAGATGGAGAGAGAGAGAGAGGAGAGAGGGATATTGAGAGATGGAAGAGATAAATACATAGAAAGGGGGAGAGAGAGAGGGAGGTAATGAGAGATGGGTAGATATAAAGATAAATATACATCAGCATCCACTTTTATTTGCAAGGTAGTTCAAGTGTTTAAAAGATGAAATACTTTAACCTTAGAAGGTTAATTTAATAATGCCTTTCTAAGTAGCTTGATCTTATGACTCTATTCTCTCAAACCCCTTTTCAACTCTAGGAGCAAAATATTTAGAATTTAATATTTTTTTTGGAATGTAATAGAATGGGAAGAGTTCTTATCTATAGGAACCATATTGAAGATATTTTTGATGTAGGTAATGGAATCGACTCCTCTCATGGAGAATAGTCATAAAACTCCACATTTTATCATTTCTCAAGATCTTTGTCACAAAAACCAATGCTTTTATAATTTGTAGCTATGCTTATTCTGAGATCCTTCTCTAGTGTCGAGATAAGGACATCTTCTATTTCACTTGGTGCATTCTATTTTGATACCAATAGCCTTTTTTTGTGGGAAATCTAATCTCCTTTTGGTTGCACCTACTTGATTGTTGAAATGACATTAATAACATGTTTCAAGGTTCTCATTTCAACATAGGTAGGGAGGGTGCCAACAAAGGTTGTGGAGTCCACTTTTTACTTATAAATTATGTTTTCTCGAAAGTTTATAAGGCCTTTTCAACAAACCCGTTTTGTGAATATCCTACAACCAATGCAATCCACGAGACCATAATTCTTTGAGGCATTTTGTCCAACCTAGACATGCTTTCTCCATAGCTTTGCATATTTCTTTGCATACATGTCTACTAGGGTAGTTGAGCAACCCCCATGCCCTTTTTAAACCTACAACCATATGACCATGGTTGCACCATGATTTGAGAATGGAAGCAATACCTATATGTAAATGGTATGCCATGTACTGCCATGCTTGGTGCCACATTTTTAACTCTTTAATTTTTCTACACCATTATCCTTAGTTGCTCCTTCCCTCTCCATTTCATCCTCACCAAATGTTTGTACTCTAAAAAAATTCATCTATCCTTTTATGCTTTGATGGGCATCCATAAATTATTTAAAAGCCCTAATTTTTGTGTAGGTGAGGAGGATGCCATCAAAGATTGCCGAGTCAGGCTTTTTACACCTCTAATAAATTTGCTTGAAATTTTTAAAAGCCTTTTGAATACATCAATTTTGTGCATATCCTACAATCATGGTACTCCACAAGACATGTTTCTTTATGTAGTGAAGGATACCCATAACTTGCAAATTCTCCTTCTAGAAGTATGGTTGTTGCAATGGACTCCCTTCCACTGTCATGGCACCTATACTTGTGCCATTACTGTTCAACCCCCTTCCAACCTCTTCTTTGGTTTCTTTTTCAATGCATTTTTTTTATTTTTTATTTTTTTCCATGTAGGCCTCGTGTGCATGCCTCCATTTGTGGGGACATGACCAAATTCAACTTCACATATTTAAGTTGTGTCATTTATCCATATAAATATAATAAACAATTCTCTCAAAATAAACATAAAATTTAACCAACAAAATAGCATGAAAATAAAAAATTTACCATTACATAAAGATAATTTTATTTTGGTTTTATAATTGTATATCATTGGCCTAAGTAAAATTGATAGTATTTTTAAAACAAAATAAGATAATTTATACATAACATATCACATGAAATATGACTAGTTCAACAATAGAATGAAGATTAAAGTTAAAAATAAAATATTTTATTATAATTTTATAACTTTAATAACTAAAATATAATATACAAATGATGTAAAATGTAAATTAAAACATACATTATAGAGAATCATAATCACTATAAGCCATGTCTCTCCTTAATTAAACTAGAGTGTGTAAGGAAAAAGTGTATAAAATGGTTACATAACTTCTCACACAAGCTCTCCTCTTACAATTGTTTTGCACACCACCATCCACACATAAATGGGCTTTCTTCTCAAAGAATTGAAAACTTGTAAAATTATTTAAATTGGCATAAATTTTCATAAAAATATTGTTGGGAATGTTGTACTACACTCCAAATTCTATGGAACGTGCTCTAATTTTTTTAGAATGAATTTACATTTTATGTATTTGAAAATTTGTAACATTTTAATGAAAATATGAAAAACAATGCAATTAATATGTTTTTAAAAGTATGTTTAAATTAAACAATGAAACTTTATCTTTATTAAATGAGAATAATATTTGCAAAGATCAAAATAAATATTTATCTTAATGAGAAAGCAAACTTAAGATTCTGTGTAGAAAGATATTTTATAATTCCAATTTTTAAAAACTTGCTAATAAACATTATGACTTATTTTAAAAATATTGAGATATATTAAAAGTGTCCAAAGCACATATTTATCTGTGTACCTGCACACCCAATTCGATTCACATTTAACTTTTATTAAAGAAATGTGGTGTCAAAAGCAGAGTTAAAAGAAGAAGAGACAGTCCCATGAATGAGTTAGCATAACACATTAATATAAGTTTGATCAGGGCCTTCAAATATATTATATTATTGTGTTCATGTCTGCTCATTCTTTCACTTGCAGCCTTCAATCTACAGACTGAGGATAACCAGCATATACTTCTCAGTTAAACAATTTGTTGGAGAAATCAGTTGATTGTTCAGGTAAGTTGCAGCATTAATATATGTGTATTCTCCATATTGTTTTGTTTCAATTTAGTTGTTTTAGCATAGATTTTTTAACAAATTTATCACAGTTTCTTGAGGATTTAGTTAATAAAATATGTTCTGTTTTCTTAGATTGGTAGAATTATGGGATTGAAGAAAAAATTTAGTATAAGAATGAAAAGGAGTCTAAAAAATCTTTGTCAAAAATAGTATTGAAATTTAAAATCAATTCAATTGTGAAAGAAATCTGTAATAGTATGTTTTTTTATCAGAACAAATATACACAATATAAATAGTGATGAGTAGGAGGTATTTTGTGCACTGTGTCAAGTTATGATATTATATGAAGATTCAACTGTGTAGTTTTTGAGACAAACTCATTGATCCATATTTCACAAGCGGGCTTGATCTTGGGAAAACTTCATGGTTAAGCATGTTTGAGTTGGAGCAGTATTATTGAGATGATTGTTCTTCTGGGAAGTCCTGATGCTTGATTCTTGTGAGCATCACCTAGATGTAATGTGTGTTAAGCAGATCATTTATTTTCATCAGAAATAGATTTGTGCAAACCATTACTCATGTCAATGAATTTGATTTAAAAACTATGTAGTTGAATCCTGATAGTAATATCATAATATAAATACAATTTGATATATATATAATAAAATTGAGATAATAAGTTTCATAAACATTTATAAAATACATTGAGAGATTGTTAATCATGCAATAGATTAGAACCAAAACTGATTTGATTGTTTTAAGAAGGCAGAGCAGCAGCCATGGTTGAAGAAAGCATGGATTTTTCCAGCCTGCCGGAGAATCTTCATTTGGACAAGAGTTACAATGAGTGGATTCGGCCTCTTCTGGATGTCGTTGACAAACTTCGAAATCTGGGAGTAATGAAGGAAGGCATCCAATTGCCCAGTACTGTTGTTGTGGGAGACCAGTCTTCTGGTAAGTCAAGTGTGCTGGAGTCACTGGCAGGCATTAGCTTGCCAAAAGGCCAGGGAATTTGTACTCGAGTCCCACTCATCATGAGGTTGCAGAGTTGTAAAAGCCAAGAGACGGAGATTACCATACAGTACAATGGAAGGACAAGAAGCATTTCTGAAGCTCAGATAACAGAAGCCTTAAATGTGGCCACAGAGGAGATTGCAGGGTCCGCGAAGGGAATCAGTGACACCCCAATTACACTGAATGTGAGCAAGTTCAATGCTCCAGATCTTACTATGGTGGATTTGCCTGGCATAACCAGGGTGCCTGTCCATGGGCAGCCACAGGACATTTATGAACAAATTGCCAGGGTTATCAAGCAGTATATAACTCCAAAAGAAAGTATAATTCTGAATGTGTTATCTGCATCTGTAGATTTTCCTACCTGTGAATCTATCAGAATGTCCCAACAAGTAGATGAGAAGGGGGAAAGAACTCTGGCTGTGGTCACCAAGGTAGACAAAGCTGCAGAAGGTCTGCTGGAGAAAGTAACAGTAGATGCTGTGAATATTGGTCTTGGGTATGTGTGTGTTAGAAACAGAATTGGCAATGAATCAAATGCTCAGGCAAGGCAGATCGAGAGGGAGCTCTTCAGAAGAGACCCACATCTTTCTAAGATTGATAAATCCATGGTGGGAATACCTGTGCTGGCAGAAAAACTAATGCAGATCCAGGCCATGGGGATAAAAAAATGCCTGCCAGAAATTGTGAGAAAAATAGACACAACTCTTTCTAAGAGGCAGGTAGAGCTCAATGCATTGCCTAGGAGTTTCTCCAGTTCTGCAGAGGCAATGATTGAGTTCATGAGATTGATGGATTCAATCAGGGGCACATTACACAATCTTCTGATACAGGGAGACATTGAAAATTTCCAGGATGAGCCGGAAATGAATTGTATTGCTTGTCTCACCAGGATGTTTAAGAGCTATTCCCGCGACCTGCTTGCTGCCACTGATAAGTCAACTGATAATTT
The DNA here is from genome assembly GCA_007258455.2 of Sequoia sempervirens. Classification (NCBI taxonomy): domain Eukaryota; kingdom Viridiplantae; phylum Streptophyta; class Pinopsida; order Cupressales; family Cupressaceae; genus Sequoia; species Sequoia sempervirens. The sequence continues at coordinate 26,535 of VDFB02384350.1, forward strand.
TCTTGTTGAGGAAATAAAATTACTGGAAGAGGCGCAGGGCCTTAATCTTCCAAATTTCTTACCGCATTCTGTTTTTGTAACCCTTCTGCAGACTCGTATTGATTCTTTCTCTGAAAGGAGCAGGGATTTAGCCCTGCAGGCCTGTGATTATTTAGATAAAGTCATATGCCGTGTGATTGATATGCAAACAGAATGCTACCCACAACTTCAGTCGGTATCCAGGAGGGCTTTTCAAGCTCTAATGGATAGGAAAAAAGATGAATGTGTTCGGTATGTGGAGGATGCCATGGAAATGCACAAGACAATTATTTATACAGAGAATCCTGTTTACACAGAATACTTGCAGGGAATGCAAGAATTCAAGAAAAGATTCATGGAAGCAATACGACAGAATCACGGGGCTGTTAAAATTGAAGGCATGGGGGAAGTTGATCTGCAAAAAGTTCCCAAAACCAGCGATCATCTGGAGGCGGCATTCGAGATGAAGATGAGCCTCATGGCCTACTGGAGCGTTGTGAGGATCAGGTTGGCTGATGACCTACCACTGCATCTTCGTTTTGTTTTCCAGAAGATTGTTCAGAATGATGTTGTGAGCTACATTGTGATGGATGTGATGGGAGAAGGTCCCACCAAGATTGGAAATATACTGGAAGAAAGTTCTGCTATAGCAAACAGGAGGAGGAACCTGATTAAGAGCGTTGATCTACTGAGGGAATCAAAATCTCTGCTTTCAAGAACCATCGGAAAGATTGTAGAAGCTTAGCATTGTTTTTTCCCTAAGTTTTTATGTCTAGTCTTTCTATATAGTGTTTGCATAGGTCTAATATGAGAAACCCCTCATTTCTATATTCTATGGTAGAGATTGAGATTCAAATTAAAGACATAATATCTTTCTATGATGTCATGTCAATGTATTTCATATCTATGGTCTAGAGGTTGAGATTCAAATTAAAGGCTGATATATTATCTGTCTACAACGTCATCCATTTCATACTTATGGTCTAGAGGTTGAGATTTAAATTAAAGACCGATATAATATCTCTCTACAATGTCATGTATTTCATATGGTGAAAGAAATTCTATTGAGTTATATAACTGTTATAAGGTGGAATGAAATTTATTATTTTGTCATTTTTTAAATGTATAGATAATTGTAATGGTGAAAATTATATATTTATGTCATTTTTAGTTATTTTCTTGAACAAACTAGTATATTAGTTGGCATATTTTTTGTGTGGAAGTTCAAATAGTTTTATTCTTGTTTTATATCATCTCTACACATCTCTAGGATTTGGATCTAAGTCTTCATCCAATTATTTGCCACCTTAGTGTAGCTCTTTGGAAGTAGAATTGACTTAGGTTACTTCTTTGCATGTAGATCTTAACCCCGAGCTTTCAAATACAACTTTCTTCAATTGACCCATATTTCCTTCCTTTACTATCAGTAATGAATTTATTAAGAAAGTTATTTCAAATTACACACTAGGGTGGTGCATTTAACGACTAACCCCATTTCATTTGAATTACCTATGAGGGATCCAAGATAGAGAGAATCTAGCACATGTATGAACTGAAAAGAAAATTATTATAACATTAGCAAGTTTTCATCATCTTGGGAGCATACTGCATGAGTGCGTGCTCTCTTTGTTCTTTGATAATCACCATTGAATTAGCTTATCTAGGGGCTTGACCAAAGGAGAATAATTAATTTTCTAGCAAGTTCCTACACCATTTCATAGGTATAAATCATAGACACACAGGCACACATGTCACACAATTTTAAATTAGAGAAGTTTAGATATATGACTCAAGGTTGAGTTTCCCACACAAGTTCATTTATATACTTGCATAAGTGAACTAAACATTTGTGTATAATGAGTTGGCAATTCTATATCCATTTACCCAACAAGCCCTATTTTTTGATACATTGGTGAATCAATTTAAAATACTTGACACGGTCAAATTCTACATCATATTTAGAACTAAGTACATTTTTCTATTTATTTCATTTTTGCATTAATTATTATATTTATTGTATTATATGATATTAATGAAAACTCTTAAACCTAGGCTAATTGTCTATTTAATTACTTTATTTATTTTATTAGTCTAGATTATTTGTGTTGGATGATTTAATCCCTTACATAAAATGGTGAACCCAACATTCCTACAAGACCTAGGATTTTTTTCTTAGGTTTTATTCCTTCTCCAATGGGGTTATTGAAAAGAAAGAGCACAAACCAAAGTTATGTGCCTTTAATCTTTTATTTTATATTTATACCTCAATATAAAGAGCAAGAAAGTGAGTAGAATTTATGTGGTGGATTACATAATAGTGTGATAGACTACAAAATAAATAAATAAAAATATGCACATATACACATTCTTCTTATATACTTATCATAGCATAAGTCGTTATATATTCATTAGACCAATTTATAGTGTAATGATTGATCTTTTAATGCATCTTTACCCTTTATGTAATAGAACTCTCAACCATCCTCTCAATAATATCTCATATCTCATTTTCTACTTTTTTCTTCTCTCTTTCCTACATATAGTTACTTCTCCAATTTGCTTACATATCATGTATGTGGTGCATATATATGCATGGTTAAATATTGGGATGTGTTCCTCTCATTGGGTACTTGTAGGTGTTAGTTTTATGATCAGATTAGAGTACAAAAATTAACTCAAAAAATCAACACAATGACATAGCCGATACCCTAGGAAAACCTTCCTCTTGAGGGAGAAAAACCCAGCAACAATATATCACTTATATATTGAATCACAAAAAATGCCTCTTTTACAATAGAGGCCGATATCAAGGCCAAGAGTGAGCACCACAATCTGATGCTAACACAACAATATAATAATGCTCTAAGATGATAAACTCAGCCTTCTATAAATGAATCGAACTGCATTGCTCCTTCCTCTTATTCACACCTTAGAACAATGATGAACAAATGAATATATATAATGAACAATGAATGATCATCGAGCATATATACAATGCAATGGGGAGAGGATGTGATCCTTCAAAACAAGTTGGCCACCAAAGAAGAATGCATCCCTTCACTAAATTGCGTCCCAAAGAAGAAGTATGTCCCTTGAAAATTGTGTCCAAGGAAGATGTCGACCTTCTCAATAATAAAATTTTATTTGATACAAATCGTGCCTCTTCATAAAATTCGATTCTCTTTAATAAATAATTATCATTTAAATAAATGAAGTGCCTCTTCAATATTATTGGTCTCATATAATTTTGATAGTCGTTTAGTCTCCATCAAATTTATCCATTATATCGTGGCTGGAAGAATTTGCCCAACGCTGCTATGAACATTAATAGTAGGTTGGCTATATGCGTTGCACTTGACTTGGAGTGACTTTACTTCACAATATCATGCTTGAGGTGATTTCTTTCTACTTTTAGCATTTAGTACAAATCTATCCTACCAACATTATTCCCTAGCTATACCCACATATTGTCCTTAGGACATGTTGGTTTTGTTTGCCACTAAGAAAATAGTTGATGTTTGTTAATTTTTTTCCAAAATTTGTGTTGCATCTTGTCAAAAATCTAAAAATATTTCTAGTTTATGGTAAAATGTTCTTGTAAATTCATTTCAAGTGAGTATTATTCCATTGTACTATTGCCTATTGTAGTAGATGGATATATCCAACCATCTTAATCACCTCTACTTCACCCTCTATTGTAGAATATGGAACCTTAGTAGAGTATAATGTTTGGTTTGCATCTTCTAGAAGACCTAACAAATGTGCCAATCATAAAGTATCCATCTCTATCAATTGTTTCATTCATTTGATCAAACTTATACATTTACATTGCATTATTTGGTCCTCTAATATATTTAACTAATCTTTCAAGGCATTGGCTACTCTCATCTAACACACACAAAACTAATATAATACATTGATCTTAAAATTTTGCTCTAAAATTTTGATCTCAACATTTAGGTTTGCTTGTGTGGTGGTGAAATTCAATCTAATCTCCTCTTGTTGATTTTTCTCCTATTTTTCTTATTTTATCTTGTTAGCCCTCCCAATTTTTTTTATACCAACCCTACTGATAGCCAACCTAAGTTTTTATTCTATTAGGAGAGTAATTTTGAGGTATTTACAATATAATTATTAAACTTCCTCTATTGCTTTCTCTAAAGAATAATTGATATGCATGTATTGATTGAGGAGTCATTATCTAGCATTGCTATACATGATATCTTCTATTTGAAAATGTTGAATAGGGAAGATTTGTGTTAAGTTTATTGATGGACTTGATAATTTAGGTGTAAACAATGTTGGTGGTAGGTTTACCATTGGTTGCAATTGCTTTTTCCAAGCAATAAATTCCTTGATTTTTTCTATGGAGTCTAGAACTTGAGATGTCATTGGAGTAATCAGGATTAGATTAGTAGTGGATTTTTCTATACTAGATTTCATTACTACTTCTTTTCCTTTTTTTGTTGGGACTCTTCTTTATTCTTGTCCTTAGCCCATGGTGTCTCTTCCAAGATTTATTTTCCTTTTCCTATCCCCTGTTTTCTTATTTTGACTTCCTTATCACTACTAGGCCTTGATGTGTTACTTTGTCCCTTTATTATTATTTGATTAAGGGTAAAGGTATTATTTTTTAAAGGGACATTACCCTTTTTAAAAATAAGATAGAATATGCATAGTTTTTCCATTCTCTCACCTCATGTGTGATATAATTATTTAAATCCCTTATCATTTCTTGCACACTTATTCCATCCAGAATATCTAGATGCTCTTTGTATAGATTTTCGTTTTCTTTACCTACCACCAAAATAGCACAACCCTTCTTTTTAGCCTTTAGGTTTTCCTTCTTCACACTGTCTTTTTCTTAATTTGCATGTGATAAGAGAGTAACTAATATCTATTTAGATCTCAACTCCACACTTTGAATTTGCACTAGTTTTTTCTTTACCACAAGGAGAGAGGACTTCAACTACTTCCTTTGAAACCTCTATTTTGATTTCCCCCTCTAAATATACCACCTCTTCCCTTTTCTCCTTTATTGCATTTGGTAGCTCCTCAATGAAATCCTTAATAATATCTAACATAGGGTGAGGACTATTAATAAAATAAGGTAAACTGATACAAATGTTAGCCCTTCAAAATTATGTAAATCTAATTTTTATTAATGCAACATTGGATTACCAATTAAGAGATTTATATGGAAGAAAACAAAAATCAATAAACTGTGATAAATAAACACATAACACTAGATGTATACAGATAAACCATTGCAAGAAAAAAACCACCATCAAAGAGAAGTGAAAGTATGTATTAATCTTCAACAAAAGGGTACATATGCAATACACTTTCTTCCTTCAACATTCTAGCAACTAGGCTATATACCTATATGAAATCTATAAGCCACTATGTGAGGCCTACCTTTTTAAGTACCAGGGATTTTTGTGACTTATGTGATTTTGTATGATCCACATAAATCATTTATTATTATGGATGTTTTGATATCATGTATTTTGACCTTGACATACTTTGATGCTACCATAGATACATTTTAATCATGCATGTATGTTATCTTTATCAATATGATTTTGCGGCGTTACGCAACTAATTGAACTAATCTAATGATCTTGTTAGCATTGTTATATGAGCATGTGATTATATGGGTAGACAGATTGTGATGGATACCACATGTAGTACACTCATGTTTAATTATGTTTGAAGTTGATTATTTTAATGTTATGATATTAATGTCATGGAATGAATGAATGTAAAGAGTTTATTAATTTTCAAATGCTATTATATAGACATCATGTTGTAAATTTTGTGCTTCATTTTTTATTATGGATGATGGATTAACTATTACAATTGAGTGTGCAGGTTTAGTCCATGACCAGTGGACCCAGGGAAATACCAAGGTGAGAGTTGTGCATACCTATGAAGCCAACCTAATCTATTTGGAAAGGTTGAGGTCTTATATGTTGTGTTTCTATGTAAATTGGATAGTGTGTCTCATGTGCTAGTAAGAATTATTGTTTTAATGTCCAATGCAGTGTCTTGTATAAATTGATTATAGTGGCATATTAAGTCCAAGTTTTAAAATTTGATTTAATGTGTTTTATTTATGTTTTAAGATGTTTTCATGACCCTAGGTCATAAGGATAGGGCTTGGAAATAATTTCATGGGTTTAAAAGTTCATTTTAGAACCTTAGGAACCTTTTTTTGAAGCCTTTTTCATGAGTGACGAAATTGAAAGTGGATCAAGACATGGGACTCTTAGGCATGCTTAAAGATCCCTCACACCAAAAGTATGAAGGGTTGGGTTGAGAGAGATGGTGATCAATTGTAGAGGAGACACTTGTCACCCTCACAATTGAAGATGAGGAATTAGGGCATTTTGTGAGAGTTTTGTTTTTGAAAAACTTGGGCATTGGGATTCATTCATTGATTCAATTTTTGGGATATCAACCTTGAAAGAAGTGAAGTAAAGTTGGGAAGCATGAGCTTGGAAGAGAGTGCTACTGGTTTTTGCATCAACCATTGCCAATTTGAGGTCAATCTAGGTTGGTATTGCTATCCTTTGTGCCATTTTTATGAATATGTGTCTGAGCATTTTTTTGAAAAGACTTTGTGTTGTGTGTGGTGTGTTTATGGTTGTTGCATTGTGGGTTACTTGCCATGTAGAAGTGAAACTACCATTGTATGGAGGTTTTTCTTCATGTATGGGGTTGAGTGGGAGAGATGTCCTAAGAGGGGGCTATTGTAAGGGTATGAGTACCCATGGAAATATGCTTTGGTTATGTGAAGATTTCATGTACTGCACAATATAGTATAGTGATGTTGGTGTGCAATGGAGTTTAGGTTGTGGAAGCATGGTTGGGGTTATGTAATGAGGAAAATTAGGAGATATGTGGTTGTTTATGTACAATTTTCTGCTATTATTCCCCTTCTTAGTTGATGTCCCCACTCCCCCTTTAATGAATCTTAAAGAAGAGTCTTGTGTTGGTAATTTTGGTTTTTTCAAATGCTTGTAAGGTATGTGCATTGTGTTGAGTTTTTCTATTGAAAATGTTTTGAAAATGTGGAACAATTATTATAGTGTATGTAAAAAACCCCTGTTACCTTGGTTTTCCCCTAGCTCAAGGGTGGGCTAAAATGGACCTATGGATGGGAGATGAGCTCCCACTAGTTATGGAGTCAATATTTGTTGTTATGATGCAGATAATCTTAGTTGAGGAGGTCCTTTTTATGTAGATATTTCTATTGAATAAATTTGTTACAGTCATTTCACAAATTAATGCATGCATGTGTATACATATATATATACACATGTATATATATATTAATATACTAGGATGAACGTATCCTTTTCATCAATACATACTTGTATGTTAATATATATATATATATCATGTATTGATATTTAAACACATATTCATAGTCATATTGATTGACATATATACACAGTATGTATGTATATATATATATATGTCACCTTGTTTGAATGATATTCCTATACATATATGGGTAATGCGTTCATGAGCATGTGTAGATATGTTTATCTATGTATACTCATGCACGTATTTACTCATGTATGAGTTTATAGTTGACACATACACACACACACATATATATATACTATGTATATATCCCATTGATTAAATATAAAAACATAAAGAAATCAGACATCTCAAAGAGACACAATACTTAAACTCCTAAGCAAGAACATTCACAAATAAAAATGCAAGAAAGACTATAGGTAACTTACTATTTCCCAAATTATTATCCCGACTTGACCAAACTAGAAGTGTGTGTGTGAAAGCTTAGTTTAGGTCTTTATCAAAGGTTTCTAGACCAAGTTCTTCTCCCTAAGTGATACTTTCCCTCTCTTCAAGAGGCTTGATACTATTCCTGCATCTTGTGAACCCCAAACCTATGTACCTGCAAAACAAAGACAATAAACATCTTAAGTTAGATTTTGCAAGCATAAACAAGGATTCCCCATGAGATTCATTAACATAGCTCAAATTAGGAAGGAAATGATGAAAAATACAATGAAATCACAAAAACAAGATTGAATCCTAATTAAGCAAACTCTTAATCCCATGGGGGAATTAGTGCCAATTTGATGTGGAAATTTGGCCCTTTCCCAATTCCTATGATGCAAGTTGATGATTGTTGACAAATGTTGATCCACTTTGATGATGAATGTGAGAGCTCCAAGCCAAAATTTGCAAGAAAACCTAACTAAGAACTCAAATGATGGATGAGAATTGCTAAGTATTTTAGCATGGCAACTTTTCTTGAGATGTGGATGATCAAATGCATGGTGAAGCATTCTATTTATAGAATGTTGAAATGGAAACAAAGCCAAAATAGAGCAATGTGGGATAAAGATTTGGCCAATGGAAAAATGCCACTTGTCCAAATGTGATTGGGTGAGGAATGTGCAAGTTTTGACAAATGTGCCAATAAATGCATTTTTGAATTTGAAATTTGAGAAAAGACATGTAAGAGGGGGAAAGAAAATTGCATTAAATGCCCCTTGGCTCAAGGCAATGACATGTAAGAAGAAGTAAATTCCTTGTTGGAAGGACTTGTAAGAGAGAGTAAATGACATGTTGGAAGGACATGTCATTCAAATTTTGAATTTGAAATAGAAGAATATTCCTCCAAAAGATGCTTTGTTGAGGGAAAATGAAGATTTAATAAATCAATAAATTGATTTATTTGTGCAAGTGGGAAAAGCTAGAGGATTTTGAAGATTAGATTAGATTTAATCAAGATTTGATCAATTTAATGAAGATTAGGAAGTTTGACTTATTTTGATTTTGATTTTTAGATTAATTTAAATCAAAAAGAGAGGAATAATGATTTAGATTTAATTAAATAAATATTTTGATTTATTTAACTAAAGAGGGATGATGTTGGATAAAGATTGATTTAATTGAATAGAATGACTTTAGAGATTTAATTAAATAAAATGTATTATTTAATTAAAAGGGGGATTACAAAATTAATTAAATAAAATTGATTTATTTAATTAATAAGAGATGATGACTTAATTAAATAAATGATTATTTATTTAATTAAGGGACGAATAGTGATGATAAGCTGAAGAGGTGATTTAGGACGAAACAACATTAGTTAATCGGGATCAAGTGCATGAGATCAATTAGTATATTTTACGTGTCTACAGTAGTTACTCTTAAAAGTACTTATCAAAGTACAAAGAACATTCAATATTGAATCCACATGTGGGTGTTTTTTGACATGCACAACTATTTGTCATGTGTATTTATTTCTTGGAGGACTTATAATTTTTTAATCATGTGTTGAGTGGTAGTTCCATTTGTCCTCATTCTTATGCATTCTTTATGAGGTGTAATCATATGATTTATCATCAATTATTCATGTTTTTCTTAATGACAAGTTGAAAGTTTAAATGGTTACCTTTTAATCTAAATTGGCTTGGGATCAATAACTAGTTTTATTGTGAAAAAACATATCAAGTGAAGATATAGTCTTATATTTGCATAGCATATCTAAGGTTTCATGGTTGATTGGTCAAATAGGGTTTATAGAAGTTGGATTGACTATTATTGGATTCACATTATAGAGATTCTTAATACATTACATTGTAATTTCTTGAGTATGAGTAACCTACATATTTGAATGAATACATAAGTTTGGTTTTTTCTATGTTAATTCTCTAAACATCTTCATGGATTTCTTTCATTGCATACTTTGCATGTGCAACAATTGGTTATTTATTTGACCCATTATCATCACTACATCAATACCTCCATGAATTATTGTTTGATGGCTATCTAAATGAATGAAAGGAGTTGATTCAAGTAAGGGTCCACAATGTCAACTTGGATATTGAGACTACTAGGATAAAATAATTGTTACAACTAGTTTCAATCTACTTAGCTCCCAAGATTAACAACTCACCAAAGTAACATGCTACTTCTATATTATACTCAAGGAATATAATGACTATTTTTGGATTTGATTGTGGACTAAAAATTGATGATTGTGTTTCATTGAATAATAGAGACAACTAGGACCATTCAAGATCATGTTTAAGAAGTGTCTTTATTTCCTACATTTGTTAAATATTTTAAGGAAGAGACACATAGTTGTGGTTTTTGTAAAAATAAACATAACTTTGCGTTGTTGCATCATTTATTTTTATAACATTTTGGTATCACAACTTGTTGCTTGTGTTTTGGTCTCAATACCTTATTTGTGACTAGTTCCTTTTTTTACACTTATGGTACCTTTAGTCTCTTAGTTTGGTTCCCTTACTACCTCCTTATTGACCTTGCAAAATCCTTACATAAACCAAAATTTGAAAACCAAATTACCTTGATATAATACTAGACAATAAACTCATATTTATTTTACTCTCACATTGTTTGATCTACAATATATATGTATAATTGTTATAACATTGGGGTTTATAAATAATCTTAGCAATCCATAAAAAGACTTTCAATTTTCTTTTGAATTATTTCTTTGTATTTCTATGGATTTTTTTCTAGTCTAATTAATGTTCTTTGGTCAAGTAGTTACTACAAGTCTATGATAGACTGCATACACCTCCTTCCCCAACATAATGAGATTCTATATTGGAGTTCCTAGAAGTTGATTAATAATCTATGTGCTTTTGTATTAGAGATGAGGGGTCCTTATATTACTAGAATAAGAATTTCATATTTTGTTGATATATTGCATCATTGAGTGTTTAAAGCTACATGATATTATTTTCTAACTCAATTGCATTGATTCTTTACACTTTGTGGTATATGTCATATACCATAGGCAAGATCAGTAAACCTCATTATTTTGTTTCACTACATATATGTAAAAATACACACAAAAAATAGAGTTGGTTTATTTGGGTGTCCATATGTTATTGATTATTTCAAATACAATACATTTATGTAATTTATGGACTTACATACAACTATATCCTAGATTACTTCTTACTCCAATAGTGTTCAACTTTGTTACAACATCATCTAGCCACTATATTTTTTTCCAAAATCCATTTGATTTTTTTCCCACTACATTTTATCACACATGGTGGGACACCACTTCATCTAGGTTAATCTTACACTTCATCTAGGTTTCTTTTCTAAGTCACTCATATTTGAGTGTTCATATGTTATTGATTATTTCAAACACAAGAGAAATTTATGTTATTGGTGGACTTACATACATATATATTATAGATTACTTCTTACTGCAATAGTGGTTCAACTTTGTTACAACACCATCTAACCACTATTTTTTTTCCAAAATCCATTTGAATTTTTTCCCACTATATTTTATCAATCATGATAGAACACCACTTCATCCAGGTTAATCTTACACTTCATCTAGATTTATTTTCAAAATTACTCATATTCTTATAATTCTAGTATAATTTTCTCTTCCTTATACATGTCATCCATGATTTCTTCTTCTGAAAAAGTATTCATCTTGTCATAGATCATATCATATTTCCTTAAACTAAGATTCTTTAGCCTCCTTCACATTTTTTTTCATTTAACTTTCTTATGGAAACAATATAATTATATTAAAGATCATAATTTTTAATAAAATGTATGTCTAAGAGTATTTAAGAATCTTGGTTCAAGTTCCCATCTCCCAACCAAGTGTAAACTCTCTTTGTGGTCTTATTTCGCATGCATATTATTGGCCTTCTAATTTAGATGGAGAAGGAACCAAAAAAAAAAAAAAAGACAAATGAAAAGTAAAGATAAAAAGAAACATGAAAAATGAAAAAGCTAAGCTAGCATTTAGAATCCAATCACAAACTAACAAGCATGAAATATATCATAAGGAAGCTTGTTCTTCTAGAATAGATTTATGCCCATTAGAGAGTGATATGCCCAAATGATAGGGTTCATACCTCATCAAAGACACCTTGAGACCTAATATTTATTGTCTACAAATAAATAAACATATCTTTATCAAACTAACCTTACCAGGGTAGAGAAATAGCCTTACCTAGTTTTATGGTCTTATAATAGTCATATAGTTAACTTTTTAAAATATATAATACCATGAAATTAAATATGAGATTATTGGGCTAAAGGTACTATTAATATAGTAGAAGATTCATTGCATTCTAAAAATTACTCATAACGAAGAAATGTCCCTATCACTTGCAATAAAGTATAGAAATGTGTTTGATTCAAAGGGTGTATTGAACTTAACAATAAATTATCACTTCCCATTCACCAAATAAAGGGTCTCAAATATAGTAGTAAACAAACAAAGGAGAAGCAATGATATAAGTGGTATAATCCCTCCTTGTGAAATCCCCCTCAAGAAGGATGCTTGAAGTTCATTTTTGATGGAGAAAATGGGGGGAGGATTTGTGCTTCATAACTCATTTGGTGAAATGAAACATGGATTTATTTATTTTTTTGGTACTCAAACTAACAATGAAGAAAAATGGAAAGCTATGTTAAAAGGTCTTGGTGCTACCAAATGCTTCAAATGACGAATCTACTAGCAAAAGGTGATTCTTTGATAGTAATCAATGCAATGATTAAGGAAAGGATTCTAAGTTAGAATTAAATAGGTTTATTGAGGAGGAATTAATTCTAAAATAATTCTTTATTAATATTAGTTTTTTTACTCTTTGGGCCGCAATCATGGGGAGGATCCTCACAAGTGACAGATTCAGAAAGATGGGTTATGAGGGACCGTCACGTTGCGTCATGTGCTTTAAGGCAGAAGAAGATTGCGACCATCTCCTTTTGCGATGTTGTTTTGCACTCGGCTGGGATGGCATAGTGCGCTTCCAAATGATGTTCGGTCCCTTTTTGCTAATTGGCCAATTCTTAAGAAAGGCTCACTATATCATGAGATCTAGAAAATTAGCCCATCTGTGTTAATTTGGGAAATATGGAGGGAGAGGAATAGAAGGGTGTTTGAGGGCTCGTGCAGAGAATTTCCTACCTTTATTAACAAGGTCGAGGCAGTGATAGTCGAGGTTCTGAACAGTCAAGTTTGGAGCAAAAGCAATCAGGCTTGGGAGTTCTTTGCCTGGGAAGTTGATGTTAGGCGAGCATGGCATGGTGTGATTGTGCCCAAAGTTGGATCTCAGGCCCATGGGAGTAAGAAATTTGGACGTCAGGAGGCAAAGTGGGTTCCCCCTCGGATGGGGTGGTTTAAGTTAAACTTTGACGGGGCTTCACGTGGCAACCTGGGGGTGTCAGGTCTTGGTTGTTGTATTTCGAATGATAAAGGAATTGTGGTGGCGGAACAATCAGCTCCTCTCTTGGATGGGACGAACATGATGGCTGAGTTAAAGGCTCTAATTTGTGGCCTTAAGTTAAGCAGGCGCGTGGGGGTGCACAAGCTGGAGATTGAGGGTGATTCAATGGTGGTTGTTCAAGCCTTCAAAGTTGGAGCAATGTCGAACTGGAAGCTACAAGGTTTAATGGATGAAGCCAAGGCGTTAGTGAATGAAGGTATGGAGTTCACGATCAGGCACATATTCAGGGAGGCCAATGGTCGAGCTGAAAAACTGGCGAATGATGGTGTTGATGGTGTATAAGGATTAAAAATCAAAAAAGTTACGGTGGCGTAGGCATGCATTACATTTTTAGTATTGGTGAAGCGTTAGCTGAGTTAGTGTCCATGAAGCACAGTTGTCGTATTATTTATGAAGCGCATAACATATGAGGAGTAAGGTCACGAAGTATTGTGTTGTGGTGATTCTATTTTGGCTTGTGGTGCTCGGTATGTTTGGTGCCATGGTGTCTTCTGTTCCAGAGCTGTGGTGCATGCGTTAGCACAGGATGGTGGTTCGGTTGGCTATGTCTATACGTGGGATGAGTTCATTTTCTTTGTGGTCGCTTGTTTCTAGAATGGTGGGTTTCTTTTTTGGGTTTTCTCATGTTTGGGTGAAGTACGTACGGCACAGCCAAATTCACTGTAAAAGCGGGAGCTGATATGTATTTCTAGCTTTCATTAAAAATCTCATTTTAAACATAAAAAAAAATATTAGTTTTTGGTTTCCCTAAGAAGCTTTTAATATTGTGGAAAATTACCAAGCGCGCATGAAGGGGTGAAACGGGCCCGTGCAATGGCTACATATTATCACTACCCACAAACTTGGTCCAAATGTTAGCTTTAAATTGTCATCAAGCCTGTGTTGGAAGGGGGCTTTGTAATGTAAAGAGAATTAATATTTTATCATATGGTTGAAAGCACATGATCAATTAAGGTGAATTAAAGGAAATCAAATCCTAAAACATTAAGAATCTACAAGATAATGATCAAATAAAAGTCATAGTCAATGAAATTCATTTAACATTGCCATAAAGATTTAACTAAATCAATGAAACCTAATTCTAAACAATTGAATCAAATGCCAAGCAAATCTCCAATCCCATCATGGATTGATGCAAACTTGTAGTGATGTGGATTGCTCAAATTTGCTTAATCCATTTGTAAAAGCTTAGTTGAAGTGGGATGATTCACAAAAAGGTTCTCAAATTGCTCAAAGTTGGCTCAAGACTTTGAGAGAGCAAGGATGTTATGAAGATTATGAATGAATTATTGAAGAGGAGAGACTTTGTTTTATAGATTTTGAAAATTTTGATCAATGATGTCAAGCAAGCATGGTATGGTGTGATTGTGCCCAAAGATGGATCTCAGGCCCATGGGAGTAAGAAATCTGGATGTTAAGAGGCAAAGTGGGTTCCCCCTCGGATGGGGTGGTTTAAGTTAAACTTTGACGGGGCTTCACGTGGCAACCTGGGGGTGTCAGGTCTTGGTTGTTGTATTTCGAATGATAAAGGAATTGTGGTGGCGGAACAGTTAGCTCCTCTCTTGGATGGGACGAACATGATGGCTGAGTTAAAGGCTCTAATTTGTGGCCTTAAGTTAAGCAGGCGCGTGGGGGTGCACAAGCTGGAGATTGAGGGTGATTCAATGGTGGTTGTTCAAGCCTTCAAAGTTGGAGCAATGTCGAACTGGAAGCTACAAGGTTTAATGGATGAAGCCAAGGCGTTAGTGAATGAAGGTATGGAGTTCACGATCAGGCACATATTCAGGGAGGCCAATGGTCGAGCTGAAAAACTGGCGAATGATGGTGTTGATGGTGTTGCAAGGATCAAAATCAAAAGGGGTCTGGTGGTGTAGGCATGCCTATTACATTTTGTGGTAATTTGACGTTGGCC
Source organism: Sequoia sempervirens (assembly GCA_007258455.2). NCBI lineage: Eukaryota > Viridiplantae > Streptophyta > Pinopsida > Cupressales > Cupressaceae > Sequoia > Sequoia sempervirens. The sequence goes on from VDFB02384350.1 coordinate 41,763, forward strand.
TGGGTTAGTGTCACATGAGAACTACCTGGTTGTCATGTGGCTTGATAGGCGCGCAACACAGGGAGTAGGTCTGGTATTGTGTTGTGGTGATGCTATTTTGGCTTGTGGTGCTAGGTATGTTTGGTGCCATGGTGTCTTTTGATCCTGAGCTGTGGTGCATGTGTTAGCACAGGATGGTGGTTCGGTTGGTTGTGTCTAGGTGTGGGATGAGTTCCCTTTTATGTGGTTGCTTGTTTCTAGAATGGTGGGTTTCTTTCTTTGGTTTTTGCTCATGGCTGGGTGGTCTGTGCAACTTGTAAATTTGCCTGTAAAGCAGGCCTGATATGTAATTCCCCTTTCTAGCTTTCATTAAAAATCTTCATTTACCTATCAAAAAAAAAAAATTAGTTTTTTTTGGTTTCCTAAGAAACTTAATATTGTGGAAAATTACTTAGCGCATGAAGGAGTGAAGCAGGCCCATTTAATGGCTACATATTATCACTACCCACAAACTTGGTCAAATGTTAACTTTAAATCGTCATAAAGCCCCCTTATGTGTTGTTGGAAAGGGGCTTGCTTGTAATGTAAAGAAATTAATATTTGTCATATGGCTAGCTTACATGATCAATTAAGAATTGAATTAAAGAAATCAAATCCTAAAACATTAAAAATCTATAAGATAATGATCAAATAAAAGCCACTCAATGAAATTCATTTAACATTTCCATAAAGATTCAACTAATCAATGAGACCTAATTCTAAACAATTGAATCAAATGACAAGAAAAACTCCAATCCCATTGTGGATTGATGCAAACTTGTAGTGGTGTGGATTGCTCAAATTTTCCTAATCCATTTACAAAATCTTGGTTGAAGAGGGATGATTCACAAAAAGGTTATCAAATTGCTCAAAGCTAGCTCAAAAATTCGAGAGTAAGGATGCTATAAATATTGTGAATTATTTTTGAACAAGAGAGGCTTTGTTTTATAGATTTTTGGAATTTTGATCAATGATCAAGGTTTGATCTGATGATCAATGGATGAGAGGAAATCAAGGAGGTGATTATGGATCAAGAAGTATCAATGGTTGAGGATTCATGAGAGCTCAAAATATCCATAATTTCATGGAAATAGGTTGGAGATATTTTTAATTGGAGGGAAGAATTTGAATTTGAAAAAGGGAATATTCTTTGTGCAAGTTGGAGAGTTGGGGGAAAATTAGCCAATTAAATAATTATGAAAATTATTTAATTGTGAGGATAAGAGGAAATACAAATATTTAATTAAATAATTGAGAATTATTTAATCAAGAGGGATTATTAGTGAGAAAATTATGAATTAACCAAATAACCTTAATTTTTCAATTAATAGGTCAGCAAAGTGAATTTAACTAAATAATTGGGAATTATTTAACTAAATAGATGAATTAGGTTGATAAATGAGGAAATGATGTAAATACATGAAATCAAGATGTGTGATATACTTAGGACATTTTTAGGTGTCTACAATATTCCAGAGTTGTTTGTTGTTTGCGATTCAAGTGAGTGGTGTATGGTGAAAAGGTATGCAAATTTTTTAGAGGCATTATTTTTAATAGATGATTTTCTCTTATTTGGTTGAAGCAATTGCACATTCTTGGGCTATCAACATTCATTAATTTAAATTATCTATCCATAATGTGAGAAAGATGGTGGGATGTTAAGCATGCAAATGCTACCATTTATAAGGTATCCCTATCTATGATTAGATATGATTGGGCTTGGCATGGTTCTCTAACATCATCAATAATGTTAGAATCTATGAGATGATGTTATATTCATATGAATGGAATTGTTTCATTTGAATTGTGATAGGTGGGTTTTTTGAGTTAAGGTGCAAGTATTAGTTTATCTTTTGGGGATTGTTGAGAATGGAGGATATGTTTCTTGTCCATTGAGGAAGGAGGTCGATGTCACAAGAAAAAGTCTCAAATCATCTATTACAATGCATCTTTACTTGTCAAGACCCAACTATGTTAGGGTTTACAAAACGTATATTGGGAGAGTTAGCTCTTAGAGATAGTTGACAAATGAAGGCAATGATTAGAGAGGATTTTATAGTAGTATTCACTTTATATTCCTAATGTTGAAGCTCCTTTATGGATAGTTAAGTTTTTTCATCAAATTGATTTGTAGGATGATGGTGATAGATATAAATTGTAGGGCTAGAAGTTCCAAAAGTAAAGGTTGAAGGTATTGGTTCATCCTCAACTCCAAATATGAGGAAGGACTCACAAAATCATTTAGGAGATACGAGAAAGAAAGGTTTGAATATTAGGGGCTTACTATAGTGATATTAAAAATTGGATCACATATTTTTGTGAACCTTATATTCATCACTTTCTCCATCATTGTACAATTTTTTTAGGGGTCTTTTTTCCCCTAATGTTGGTCATTACAAAGGACAAGTAAGTAATGAGCACATCCCTTGCATGGAGGTAGTGGTTGATGTTGGTGAAGTTCAACAAGAAGGTTGGGAACATTGGAGAGTGATAAAATATTTTGTAAGCAATGATTTTTGTTTGTTGGGTGGCAAGATTGGAGTTAGGGTCTATTTTGGTGGATAGTTCAATTATTTTGTTCAATCTTATCAATTATTTTTTATGTAGAGTTATTCAAGGTTGTTGTTAAGTATGTTATCTTTATGTTGTGCATTTTTTGTGATTTTTGTATATCATGGGAAAGTGCCTCAATAGAACCCCTATTAATTGATCTAAAAATAAATGAATTATAATAAAATAATTCACTTGTCTTTCACAACAATTTATCAATAGAGAAATCCTACAAAATTTTCTTTTAATATTTAATTAAAATTGTGTACTTGTTAAAATAATCTTGAGTAGAACTTGTAGTTGAAGATTCTTTTGAATTCTTATTCGAAATGTCTACAGTTTTTGAATAATTAAGGGAAGTGGGTCCCTCTACCTTTATATTGAGTATGCACAATAAAAAAAATAAGTTCATACATATATTAAACCAATTGACAAGCCTTAACATGACTTGAAAACAATCACCAAAATTGTCACCTATACAAAGTAACCTATGTGGCAAATAGCTAGAACTAGCACAAAAAATGTACAAAATAGAGAGTGGAATAAACAAAAAATAATCTTCATTTTCATCAAGGATGATGACACTCTCTTTAGGTGGAAATATTGACCCACCAAAGACACCAAGTTGAAAAATGACAAAGCAAACAATGAAATTTCCAACCTTAGTAGAGTTTGACATCTTACAAGAGCTAGTAAAATGTTTATGATCAACCAATAGATTCACAAGAAAGGAATTTTTAGGGGTTCAAAGGTGAAAACCTAAAGAAGTAGCTTTCACTTGCTCATAAACCAAAAAATCTTACATTTCTTTCATTTACTAGACCAAAAACCTAAAATGCTTCTTTGTCTCCCAAAATGTGCCCAAAGAGACAACCATGAAAATCCACACATTAAATGAGGAGAAACTTTAAAGAAAAATGCTAGTATTACTCTAAAAATTCATATATACCACCTCTATATCCTTCCCTCACAAAGTAAACAGTCACTTTCCTAACCATAATTTTATTCTTGATTATCATCAAAATATTGAATAGGAAGATGCCACCTTAAATTTTACCTTTCTTCTCAAATCCATCTTTACATAATCCACACCCAAAATTTTCTCAATGGTTACTCTCCACCATGCCCCTTTCAATAACAAAAATCTTAAGCCAAACTTAGTTATAAGCCCCCTAAAGGTCACCTCATGTTTGTCTAAGAACAAGAAAGAATGACTACATTGAACGCCTTAAGAAAGAAAACCAACACTTAAAAAAATGATGAAGAGATCAAATGAAAGATGAATCCCTACTATTGTCCTCCTATTAATGCATGAATGGCTTTGCTTCTTGGCTCATGTGTGAAAACACACGAGAGGCATCAAGCCTTATAAACAAATAATGGGTGAAAATATTTTTTCTAATGTCAAATATTTTTTTATCATCATGAGATCTTATATGTAGATTAAGATATTGAATCTAAATTTTACTAAATTCATCCCAATGATCTAAGGAATTCACAACAACCAACTCATCATTGGAATCAATACCATGATTAGCTAAAAAATTGGGTAGATAATTTTCTTCTCTATAGCAATGAATTGAAATAATGTCAAGTGGGCCTAGTATGTCCCAAGCTTGTTTCAAAATGTTACTTTTCCAACTTGGAGAAGAACTCTTTGAAATGATATTGATAATAATCATTGAGTCTCCCTTGGTAGAAAATACATTATTGTTGCATAATGAGGCCAATTGAAGACTAAGAATGAAATCTCAAGCTAGTGCCTTGTTATTGGTGTCATTTTATAATGTCTTAGAAGTTTCTTTGATTAATATCCTATAAAATTATAACCCTAATTGTAACCCTAAACTTAACCTTAATCCTAAACCTAAGTCTAATCCTAATTTTATCTCTTACCCTGACCCTTACCATAAAAGTATCTCTAACCTTAACCTTAACCCTAACCCTATCCCCAACCCTAAATTTAATTTTAACGCTAACTATAATCATATGCCTAGCCCTAAATCTATCTCTAACCCCAACACTAACCCTAATCCTAACCTTAACCCTAATTATTTAATCAATTTCTTAGGGTTCCTATTTTTTTTTATCAATTTCTTAAATAAAAGTGCACTAGGCTCCTCGAGAAGGATATCTCTTAACATATTTAGTGTTCATTTAGGGTTAGTTTTAGGGTTAGGGTTCAACTAGGATAAGGGTTAGGGTTAGAGTGTAATTAGGATTAGAGTTTGGGTTCAATTAGGGTTAAGGGTTCAACTAGGATAAGGGTTAGGGTTAGAGTGTGATTAGGATTAGAGTTTTGGTTCAATTAGGGTTATAAGATAAATCTTTTAGGTTAGTTGTAGGGTTAGGGTTAAATTAGCATTAGGTTAGAATTAGGTTTAGCGTTAGGATTATGGTTAAGGTTGACTTTAGGTTAGGGTTAGGGTTCAATCGTAGTAGGGTTAGGGTTATAGTTTAATTAGGATCAAGGTTCAATTATGGTTAAGGTTAGGAAGTTATAATTAGCATTAGGGTTAGGGTTATGTTGTGCATGTTTTGCTCACACGCCTCGTTGTAGGCAAGGACCCCCTCTTTTTCACTCTCGATGGCTCACTCCTGCTCCTATTGGGTCATTTTTTCTCTTGCCTCAATTTGCATGCCCCTTTCCTGGAGTTCAAGTGGGTCACATTCCTTAGAATGATCACTTTTCCCTTGACCAGATTCACCTACCTGAATTTTTCCAAGCCTTTTGCTTTCACAAAAAATGCCCTTACAGGTTTCCCTTCCCTCGTTGCCCCGACGTCCTCCAAACCTCGCAGACCCACAGTTGCGGGTTGCCTCATACGGGTTGCCACTCATGTTTTTCTACTAAGTAGCGACTGACACCAAACTTCTTCCTACATGGCGGGCTCCGCAATTAGTTTCTGCATTTGAGCCTTGACCAAGCATCCAAACGAGCGTGAGATTCCACATCTCACCTAACCTGGGTCCGCCATACAAAGAAATCAATGCATGCCATTAATGGAAATTAGCCTATAAGCATTGCTCCTAGCCCTTCATTTTACTTGGGGCATTCAAATCTGGGGAGAAGCAAAGTCCCCCTTCCTTTTTCCGTCTTTTGCCTTGTTCCTACTAACTTGGTCCCTAGTCATTTGATTCACTTTTTCCTTCATTTTTTGACTTTGGGGACAAGTTGCCTATGGATTTGGGATGCTTTTGGGATGCCTAAGTGAACTGCCAAGGTTTTGTTAAGTTTTGGGAAATTGTGAAAATTTCATGTCAGGCCTTCGTCCCTCTGTCGCTGTCGAAACTTTCATGTTGGGTCGCCATCCCTCCGTCATCATTGGAACTTCTTTGTCGGGTCGCCATCCCTCTGTCGCCATTAGATCTTCCCTGTCAAGCCGTCATGTGCTCATTTCCATTTCAAAAGGGTAGCGACCCTTTAGCTTCCCCCTTCCAAATCTCCGCATTTTCGGAATGGGTGCAAACTTCAAGTTTTAGTCATCTAGGGCCCATAAAGTGAGCGAATTCACATGCCTAAAGGGGTTTGGATCAAATTTTCCATGTGTTTGGAAATCGCAAAAATTCCCTTTCAGGCCATCGTCCCTCCATGGTTTTTTGGGAACTTCCTTGTCGGGCCGCCATCCCTTTCTCGCCGTCAGAACTTCCCTTTCGGGTCACCGTGTGCTCATTGTCATTTCAAAAGGGTGGCGACCCTTCGGCTTCCCCCTTCCAAATTTCCACATTTTTTCAAAATGAGTCAAATATTAAGGAAGTATGTCTTGGCACTCTTTCTACCCCTTTTCCCATGCGCTAAAAGTGAAAAATTTCAAATTTGCTAAGTTTTGTGAAGTTTCAAAACTTCCTTGTTAGGCCATTGTACCTCTATGGCCGTTTCAAAACTTCCTTATTGGACCATCGTCCCTCCGTGGCCATTTTGGAACTTCCTTGTCAGGTCGTTGTCCCTCCGTGGCCATTTCAGAACTTCCTTGTCGAGTCGTCGTCCCACCATGGCTATTTCAAAACTTCCTTGTCGAGTCGTCATCCCTCCGTGGCTGTTTCAGAACTTCCTTGTCAAGTTGTTGTTGCTCCATGGCCATTTCAAAACTTCCTTGTTGGGCTGCCATCCCTCCATGGATGTTTCTAAACTTCCTTGTTGGGCCGTTATCCCTCCATGGCTGTCAGTTATCTGTCGTCTATTGTTTGCCTTCTGTCCGCCGTCCGTCGTCTGCCTACCGTCTATCATTCGTCATCCTTCCACCCTATGGCGCCCGCACCCTTGAGCATGCATTAATGTTTATGGTCCAAATGAGCTCCAAATGTGGAACAATGATGAATATTATGATCTTTTAATGATGCATGGGTGAATCTAACAAGGACTTTGCAGGATTTGACTAACGTTTGCCTTGATTTGTGTATGAAAGCACTTATGGCACTTCATGTATGTAGGATTCAAGAAACCTATTGTGGGTTCGTTGGGGAGGCCCATTGAGAAAGTTGAACAAGGAAAAAGCACATTGCTCCTTTTACCATTCATTTTATGTTCGCCTCTCCCCCTAGCACCTATCAACATAGCATACATTAAAAGGAGGCCTATGTCAAGGAAGTCAATGACAAATATATAAAGGGTGGCCTTGAAGGTGGTGGGAGGGAGTGGTTGTTTCCTCCTTCCAAACAAATGTTCATGATCCTTCAAGAGCTGTCTCATCAAATCATCTGATCCATTTAACAATGATGCAAATATGCAAACAAGGTGTATTTGATTAATTGAGGGATGTTGTGAACACATCAAGTAAAAGGTAGCTTTTGAATAGTTTCATCTATAGCAAAAGGGAAATCAGCTAGAAGACAAAATTGCTACAGTGACTGGCCACTACAGGACAAAATAGAGGAAAGACAAGGAATGCATTTTTTAATTGCT
>VDFB02384350.1:49333-129851 GCA_007258455.2 Sequoia sempervirens
TTTTCTGATTTTTTTTTTTTGTATTTTGGTTCTATACCTTGGAAGAATTAGGCATAAAACTTTTTGAGATGGGAGCTATTCATTGGCTCCTGCAGAGGTTCCCCTTCGGGTGTTGATAACTAATATGCCCCTAATTTATAGCTTGCTGTGACGATGAAAGGTCCTAACCAATTGGGTTCGAACTTGCCTTTGCTGCTGGGATTTGAGACATTCTTCTGATTTTCTTTTAAGACCAATTCTCTGACTTGGAAAGTCCTGCTTCTGATCTTCTTGTTGTAGCTTCGTTTGAGTCTATTTTGATAGACTTGTAGATGATTCAAAGCATCTATACGTCTCTCATCTGGTAGCTCCAGCTCGTTCAATCTTGACACCCGGTAGTCCTCATCAGTGATGAGGTTTTGCAATGATATTCTGAGGGATGGGAGCTCGATCTTAATGGGGAGTACGGGTTCTGATCTGTAGACCAAGGAGAATGGGGTGGCGCTAGTGGGTGTGCAGATGCTAGTTCGATAAGCCCAGAGGGCGGGATTAAGCTGCAGATGCCAGTCACGACCTGCATCATTGACTGTTTTCTTAGGATTTTAAGGATGGTTTTGTTCATGGCTTCTGCTTGGCCATTGCCTTGGGGATAATACAAGGTGGAGAAGCGATGCTGGATTTTGAATTTCTCGCACAAGTCACGAACCTCCTGGTTCTTGAATGGTGTCCCATTATCTGAGATAATGGCTTGTGGAACACCGTAACAATAGATGAGATAGTTCAGAATGAATTTTGAGATTTGCTTCCCAGTGATATATGTCATGGGTATGGCTTCCACCCACTTTGTGAAGTACTCAATTGCAGTTATAATGAATTTGTGGCCATTGGATGAGGTGGGTGAGATTTTCCCAATGAGATTGAGTCCCCATTGCAAAAAGGGCCATGGTGTGATAATCGAGTGAAGCTCTTGAGCTGGAGCATGGATGAGGTCCCCATGCTGCTGACATTGTAAACACCTTTTAGCGTGATCATGTGCTTCTCGCTCCATTATGGACCAATAGTACCCCAGCCTCAACAGTTTCTTGGCTATGGTTATTCTGCTCAAGTGTGAGCCACAAATACCATTATGGACCTTAGTTAGAGCAATTAATGCCTCCTCAGCATTTAGACAGCGCAGTAAAGTACCCTCTATGCTTCTACGGTATAAGGTATCACCTAGGATGAAAAATCTGGATGCCTTTTTTATAAAGGTTCATTTTAGGCTCGATGGTAGGTCAGTGGGTATGACTCCTATGTGAAGATATGTGTAGATGTCATGATACCAAGGATCGCCTGGACCAATGATTTCACACACATATTCTGATTCTGGTACCTCGAATGTGGGGACGAGAAGTTGCTCAATCAGAAATTCGTATTTCGGCACGTTGTGAGGGATGTCTACAAGAAACCCAATTGTAGCCATGGCATCAGCAACTCTATTGTTGGTTCTTGGAATCTGCTCAAATGTTATGTCGATGAAGGATTCCTTTAGGGTCTCCACCAATTTCTTGTATGGGGTTAGCTTGTCATCCTTTGTCTGATATTCATCATTGACTTGATTTATGATCAACTGAGAGTCTCCATAGACCTTGAGAGCTATGATATTCCATTGCACTACTATTCTAAGACCTATAGTCAAAGCCTTGTATTCTGCTATGTTGTTGGTGCAAGGAAATGCCAATTTGTATGATCGTGGTATGCAGTCCCCTTGGGGGGTGATGAAGAAGATACTAGCTCTTGATCCATGTTGTGTGTATGAGCCGTCGAAGTATAATTTCCAGTGATTGGCTACATTGAGGTTAAAGATGGATTCGTCTAGAAATTTAGATACAAGAGGATTCTTAGAATATATGGGTGCTTCTGCTAGTTGATCTGCAATGACTTGTCCCTTGATAGCTTTCCTCTCTACATACTCGATGTCATACTCTGATAATATCATTACCCACTTTGCCATTCTGCCCGTGAGCATTGCCTTGGATAGGAGATACTTGAGGGGATCAATTTTCACAATGAGATTTATCTTGTGTGCCAACATGTAGTGTCTGAATTTTTGGGATGTCATCATCATGAGGCAAGCTTCTCGAGCGAGCGAGTAATTTAGCCTCATGATCGACTCATTTTCCCCGCTGATATAGTAGATGGCCCTCTATTCCATTTTCATCATGCCGGGCTAGGAGAGTCTTAAGGGTTGCCGCTGTTGGCCGCATACATATAAGATCAATGGCTTCGGGATGGTAGCATTAATTAATCGGGCGGTCGCAGATATTCCTTTATTTTTGAATGCCTTCGCACTTGGTATCCCATTTGTAATGCTTACCCCTTGTGGGAGTAGGTGAGAGTATGGGTTCTTTATTTTCCAGCTTGTGCTATGAACCTTTCTAATGGATCGAGCTCCTTTTGAGGCCTCTCAGTTGTTTTAGATTTCTTGGTGCTTCCATCTCAAGGATTTCTTTGACTTTTGCAGGATCCACCTCGATACCCCTCATGGAGACTATGTATCCTAGTAATTTTCCTGATTGTACACCAAAGACGCACTTCTTGGGATTTAGTTTGACCTTGTATTCCTCTAATCTGTCAAAGATAGCACTTAGGGTTTCTATATGATCTTTTCTCTTTCTTGACTTAGCTAGGATGTTGTCAACATAGTCTTCGACTGTTTTGTGAATCATGTCATGGAAGATCAATGTCATGGCCCTTTGATATGTTGCTCCTGCATTCTTTAGGCCGAATGGCATCATGTTCCAGTAGTAGGTCCCCCATGGACAAGTGAAAGTTGTCTTGTGTTGGTCTTCTTTTGCTATCATGATCTGGTTATATCCTGAAAATCTGTCCATTAACGATAACATCTCGTGCCTTGCTATCATGTCTACTATCATGTCGATGTTGGGAAGCGGGAAATCATCCTTGGGACATGCCTTGTTCAAATCTCTAAAGTCTGTACAGATTCTGATGGCTCCATCAGGTTTTGACACGGGTACCAAATTTGACACCCATTCTGGATAATCAATTGGTCGTATGAATCCTACATCTAACAATTTTTTGAGCTCCATTTTGACTAACAAAGTGATTTGAGGATGCATTTTGCGAAGCTTCTGTCTGACAAGTTTTGCATCTGGATACACTGCTAGGTGGTGGACCACAGTATTTGGATCAAGTCCTGACATATCAGCATAACTCCATGCAAAGTTTATTTTTCTTTCCCTTAGGAATGCTGCTAGGAGTTCTTGCTCTTTTGATAATAGTGATTCTGCATAGAATGTGATATGCGGGGTCTCCTCTGTTCCTAGGTTGACTGGGTTGCATTTTTCGGCCAAGACTGCTGACTTCTCTTAATGAATAGCTCTTAGGGGAAGATTGAATCCTTCATCCTCAGGTGCCTCAGAGAGGTTTTCACCGTTGGATACGTCCTTTCTTTTTACTATTTTCTTGTCAGAGAGTGCCACGATGTGGTTTTCACTCAAGGACTTGGATATGATTCTTAGTTTGTCACTTTTGCGACTGAAGGATTCAATCATTTCCCCGTAATAAGCATGTGTGTCCAATTCCATTATAAACCCTTCCATATGATCTCCATCTGGAATGTTATCCCTCAACCCCATGAATTCTGAGAGTGCCTCATCATTTTTGAATGTATCGAGAACTGGTGGTCCTCGTTGGTCATAGTCGATCAATTGGGGGTAGACTAAGCAGATCTCATGATTTTGACTATCTGATTCAAAGGATATGGTACTAATCATACACAGGGTGGTATCTTCAAATAACATAGGTAGGTTGGATAAGGTATCTTCATCATCGCTACTAATATAGGGCTCGGTTATAAAATTATGTGTGTCCCTACCTGTGACTATTGGTGAGTGTACTTGTACTAGTACTGGCTGAGGAGAAACATTAGCGGCTCTAACCAGAGGACTTCGGCCACGTATGGTTATTCTCGGAGTGGCACATCCAAGACCAAGATTTGTTATGGGTCGCATCTTGGCATGATAGGTATTATACTCCATTTTCATTTTGTCCCGTCTCGGCTTCCTCACGTGAACTCCATCGCAAACATCATTTGTAGGCTCTTTTGCTCTTTCATCCATTGGTAATCTGTGCTCTGCCTTTCATCCCCGATACAACATGTTTGATGGATCTGCCAATTCACTCGCGCCAAGGTCTCCCCATCTTGTGAATTCGTGGATAATTTTGAGGATAGCTCTAGATGTGGAGCTTGATTTTTTTGTGGGCGCCCTCGGATCTTGAGATTGTGGTAACTCTCCTATCACAAAGCATTGTTAGGAGCCCGTAATTTTACAACCATCCTCCCGGATGATGAGCTTGACATCGATATGGTGGAATGGCGGGTGTCTCTGTCACAGAAGTGGACGTGAGAGTGGCGGGATCGATGTATGATGTGGATGGGCCCTCATCATTTTGGCACTTGGGGGATTTTGTAATATTTGGCTTCAAGGTTCTTGCAGTATGAAAATGGCTCAAGATCTCCATGGACGGTAACCTCTTGTCCATTATGTGTGAATTTCACACATTGGTGGAAGGTTGATGCTACGACTTTCATCGCATGAATCCATGGGTGTCCCAGGAGGATATTGTATGGCAATTCAAGGTCCAAGACCTGACATGTGGTTTCCATGAGTGTTGGCCCTACTTGGATAGGGAGCTTAATTGTGCCCTGAGACACTCTTTCTTGGTCATCATATGCTCTTATTGTGATACCCTTTCCTTTGTCGATGGAATATTCTGATATTTTCAACTGCTTGATGAGGCTAAGAGAACAAATGTTCAAACCTGCACCTCCATCCACCAAGACCCTTTTGATTTTGCTCTTGTTCACAATGACCTCCAAGTGAAGTGTGCGATTGTGAGATGGTTGGGCGGGGAAATCTTGGTCGAAGAATGTAAGGAGATTAGGTGTTATGATATTCACGACCATAGCTTGGAATTGGTCCGTATCAAGATCTACGGGGACAGTGGATGAGGCTAATGCTTCCTCAAGGATCTTTTTATGCACTGATGAGATTTTTAACAACTCCATGATGGAGATGTGTGCTGGTGTTCTTTTGAGTTGGTCTACAACATTGTAGCTATATAGAACGGCTCTTGATGTAGGGACTCTATTGGGTTGGGATGATCCTGCGATGGTGACTTTTTCGCCTCTTGTGGTGACTCCACAGTCTTCGGTATGAGCGCCCTTGATGGTGATGACCATGCAGTCTTCATTTAGGGAGGCAATGACTATTTCGTATACATGATTTACACTGCCTTTTCCTTTATCCTTGTTATTCCCTTTGTTGCCATGATTCGGCATCGGATTCGTGTAGATTTTAAGATCTTGATTCCCAGTAGGTGCTTCCATATTTATGATTCTTTTGTCGATGAGATCTTGGATGATGTTCTTGAGTCTCATACAATTGTTTGTGGTGTGGCCTTTGATTTTGTGAAATTCACATAGTTGATTTTCATTGTACCAAGGAGGTTTGACATCAGGTTCTTGATAATTCTCAAATGTAGGAGCTTGGATGAGTTTTTCATGGATTATCTTTTTCATGATGTCCTCAAGTCGTTCCCCCAAAGTAGTGTATTTTCGTTTGGGGTATGTTTTGCGTTGAGGTGGTCCTCTTTGGTCATTGACATTATTAATGGTGGGATTATTGGGTTGGTATGTTGTGTGATGAGTGTTTTGGTGTTGTGGTTGGATTTGCAGTGCGGGTGTATTTTGGCATGGACCACTAATGACCACCTTGGCATCGACGACACCATCATTAGTGATGTTTTTGTTTCTCACCCATGTACGAGGTTTATCATTGTAATTTGATGGTGGGTGATTGTTTTGCTGTTCATGATATGGCGTTGATTTGACGGGTTGGGTTGCAAGGGCTCTTTTGATGCTAAGCGCCTTGGAGATCAATTGATCGTAGGTGGTGATTCCCTGAACCTTGAGGTGGAATGACAATTGGCTTTCAAGGTTGGTGATGATTGTGCAGACTTGTTGTTCCTCTGGCATGGTCCACTTGCTCCGATTGGCCTTGGATCGCCATTGTTGAAGAAATGAAGCAAAAGATTCATTTTTTCCTTGTTTTAGAGCATATAGTTCTTCGAGACTGACATCCATTGTAATGTTACATGCGTAGTTTCTAATGAATTCATCTCTGATTTCTTGGAATGTTCTAATGCCTGAGGGTAAGCGGGAGAACCATTCTATAGCATTGCTTGCCAAGTTCCTAGGGAATAGCCGCATTAGATAAGTATCGTCATATGCAACCTCCATACAATGAACCTGGAATTCCCTGATGTGATCTTCAGGGTTTCCCGTCCCTCGATATTTGTCAAATTTAGGGATCTCAAATCCCTTAGGGAATGGTTTCATGTCTAGGCTCCTATCAAATGGATAGGGACACAAGTTGCTCTGCGTTTTGGTTGTTCACCCTGATTGAAGGTCTAGCACTTGTTGCGAGAGCAACCTGAGTTGTGTCGTCACATCATTCTGGGGATCAGGGGGTGGGATGAATGTGTTTTGAGGTGTTGTAATCATGGTTTGGATGGATGGGTTGGTTGGTGCATTATTCAATGGTATTGGTATGTTGTGGCAGGCGAAGTAGGCTTCTACTTGCTTTTGGATGAACAATGCTTGTTGTTGATCTTGTTGTTGTTGCACTAGGATTTGTGCTTGTTGTTGCGCTTGCTGTTGTTCCAATAATGCTTGTTGTTGTGCTTGCTGCTGTGCTTGTTGTTGTTCTAACAATGCTTGTTGTTCTGCTTGTTGTTGTTCCCACAACGCTTGTTGTTGGGCTACCAATTCTACTGCTTCTTGCTGCTCTTGGTATTGCTTTAGTGCTTACTGATATGCTTGCATTTGTGCTGCTTGTGCAAGAAGTTGTGCTTGTGCTTGTGCTTGCACTTGTGTGGCTTGTTGCTGCAATAATAATTATGCTTGAGTGACCCTTTGTGCTTGTAATGCTTGTGCGGCTTGGGCAGCTTGTTGTTGTTGCTGTTGCAATAAAGCTTGGGCTTGTTGAGCTTGTTGCACTTGTAATGTGGCTTGTGCAGCTTGAGTGGCTTGTTGCACGGCTTTTAATTTATACACTTGTTGGTATCCTCTTTGAAAAGTGGCTTGTAATGCTGCGTCGAATTGGTTTGATGTGGTGAACATTGGTGGTGGTGGGGGTGGGGGTGGGGGTGGTGGTGGGTTTGGAATGGTGGTAGATGATGATGTTGTGTTAATTATTTGGTTGGTGGATGGTGTTGTTGATGTGGTAAGTGGCGTCGTTGATGTGATTGGCCCTTGAGAGACCATGCTTTGCAATGTTGTGGGGGTGTTTGATGATGTTTCCATTGCTTGCGTATTTATCGTTTGTTGTTGTGATGTCAACAATAAGTTTTGAGCATTTGGAAAAATGTTTTGATTGATGGTTGGGATGTTGTTTTGATTGATACTTGGTAGAGGGGGAAGCCCTAAACCAATGAGTGATGTAGATGACAATGGTGATGGTGGGAGAGGTGGAAATGTAAGGGGGCTGAATCCTTGTGAGAGTGTTGTGGTGTTGAAAATGCCCCCTGGTCCGAACATGTCTCCCTCCTCTTGTGAATTTGTGAGAAGAGGTGTTTGTGGTGCTCTGTGAAAATATGTTGATGATGGGTCATAATGTAAAGTGAGAGGAACATTTTGGTGTAATGGATTATGGAGGATGTTTTGTTCCACTGTGGTGTTTGCGTCCAAGTTTTGGTTATTCACAAGGGGATGTGATTGAAGTGCATTGAGGAATGTGTTTCCCTTGTTAACGTTGGGTTGAGTTGGAGCAAATGATGTTGTGATTTGCGGGATGTTTTGGGTGATGTTTTGGGATGGAGGTGTAGATGAAATAGGGATGGTGGATGAGATCGGAGGAAATGACGTATCCACTATAGTACTCACATCAAAATCCGAAGGCAACTTGGCCCCTTGTTTTGCTAGTTCAAGCATGTACAATGAAGGGTTAAGTCTCATCATGATGTTGATGATTCTATGGTTGTCTGGATTTTGGAGCATTTCTGTCATTTCCTCACGAGAAATTCCAAAGGTGAGGTCCTCCCCTTAATTTTCTTCTTGTGGGTTTTGTGATGATGAGGGGATCAATGGATTGCTTGATTCTGCGAGATTCATTTCTGCATTTTTTGGCTAAGGTCACTTGAAGCGAGATTTTCTTTGTGGGCTTCCATACTCTTCTTGTATTGAGATCTCGTTTGAACCATAAAACAAGGATCAATCTTCGAGAATATGGGAGATGAATCTCTTGATTCTTTGGATCGATCTTTATCTTATGTTCCAAAGTGAAAGTTTTAGGATGATTTTTGGGGATCAAAGGTGATGATATGATGATGAATGATATGAATGTTTTGGATTTTGATAAATCTTGAATGAGACACTAGGCTTTAGGACTTGGATTTGATTGGATTTTGGATTTTGTATTTTTTCCTTGACTTTGATTTTGATTTTGTTTTTTGGATTTTGAACAAAAGGAACCCTAAGATGTTTGATAATGATCTAAGGGATGGATTCGTTCAAAGGATGACTATTTGAATATGTGTGAAGAGAAGGATGCATCTATCCACACCTATTCAAATAAGATGATAGCTTTTGCTAAGCATATGGAGAAGGATTCATCTACATATACTAAGCTAGGCAAGATGATTTGGATAACTTTGACTAAGGATATGCAAAAGGATGCATTTACACATTCCTAGCCAAAGGTGTTTTGATAAATGTTTTCAAGGACTTGGTCACAATTTTTTTGGATGATTTTGATTTTTTGCCACAAAGCCTAGTATCAAGGATAATTTCAAGATTTTACAAAAGATGATTTGTGAGATAAATTTTGTTTTGATGTTTTGAAGGATGGATGAAAAATGATGTTGATATGTTTTTGATCCTAAAAAGAACCTAAAAAGACACACTTTGTTTGCTTAAACCTAGGTATTGAAGAGCATGCAAATGCTGAACCTAATGACCTTTGTAACCAAGAAATGATTTGAACATTTGAACTTTCATTTTTGAATTTTCAATGATTATTTTGCTTTGGGATTTGTGAGTCTCCAATCACACATGAAAATTCATTTTGCTTAGCTTTGCTTAATGTCTTTATTTTACCAAAAAAACTCTCTTTGATTAAAGTTTCAAACTAAGATGTCCAATGTCTTAATTTCTTTAAACCCCACAAGATATTTTATGTGGAAATTCAATAAACTTAAGGCAAGGGTTTTCCTATTGTTTACTCAAGAAGAAAAATTGAGGTATAATCCAATGCTTAGGAACCTCTAAGGACGTGAATCCCAAGGGAAAGCAATAACATATGGATTAAGTCAATGATATTTGTCTTCAAAAGGGTTTGAAATTTTGAGAATCATGTTGAATGTTTGTTTGCAAAATGTTTTCGAATAAGGCACTGTGTTTTCAAATGAAGAACAAGTACAAGCCCTATGGATGTGTAAGACAATATTTGTTGAATCCCCACTTGGACAAGTCTAGCTACGCTTATCTTTAGCAAATGGTTAGATGTTTGACCCCACTGGCTCCCCTCCACGGCTCATTAATGTCAATCGGGGCAGCCAAACATCAACACCCATGAAACTCCCATGGCATGTTTTCCATTTCTACTAAAGACCGTAAAAGTATGGGGCGGCTTCAAAATGACCGTTCTTGCACCAACAAATAGATTAAGGATTTTGGAAAATTCTAGCACATGGGTTCTAGTAAGGACTTTTCGTTCGTGGAGATTGACCCATTCGGCAAGAGTCCCCTTTTGGATCCATCTTGTTAGAGCCAACCACGTGATAATGGCATTTAACCAATACCCACATTTATATCCCGGCTGAAAATACTCTTGGCTTTAGAGTGTTACCGGTTGAGTCGTTCCCTTGGGTGAGTACTTTTTCCCCAAGGCAGGCCCTCTAAGATACACAAAAGCAAGCAAAGACACAATCCGTAACTCGATCAATCTTTGATGGCACAAAGAAAGAGAATGTACGTGAAAATGCCCCTACTCACACTCGCACAAGATGTTCAATTTTAAGCCCAAATCGAAGTGTGGAGGTGATTGCTTTGTCTTAACCCAAAGTCATGGAAAAGAGCTTTTGATTCTCAAGATCGCTATAAAGCGTGAGAGAAGCACATACATCCTTTTCCAATGGCTTTAGTCTAAGTAAGCCCTCACAAACAAACAAAGCCACACTTGTTCTTTTTAAACCCTCAAAGCAATGTGTGAGTTCATTTTAGAGCACCAAATCACAAGTGAAAAGACATTTTTTCAATTGTTTAATCCATAAACGAAATCTAGTAAGTTGTTGATCCTAAGGTTCTTTTTAATCCTTTTACAAAAAAATACACAAAAAGAATCCTTTTTAAACCCAAATGAAAGCTAGTGTCCTAAAGAAAGAAAAGGATGGCAAATTCTTTGAAGAAGTGTTAAACAAACACTTAAGTGTTAAAAAACACTTTGATTAGACAAAATATCATCCCCATGCTCCTCTTTCTTTTGATTTTGATTCCCAACCTACAAAAGTGATCAAAACGTTACATGAGATAAAAAACAAAAGGATATAGGGGTTGAATCATTTACCAAAACACCCTAAAACTTAGCCAAGTTATCATGTGTTTTTACTTTAGATGCAAATTTTAAAATTTTAACTCATTAATAGTTAAGAAACAACTACACCATTGGATAGCTTACGAAACTCTACCCTATTTAAAAAAAAAAGCATCAAAAAAGACCTTTGTATGACCAAGATATGGTCATTTTAAAACTGACTCATGGGCACTAAAACAGTGATCATGGGCGCTATAACAGTGATCATGGGTGCTAAAAGAATGATCATGGGCACTAAAATAATGATCATGGGCGCTATAACAGTGATTACAGGCACTATAACAGTGATTATGGGCGCTATAATAGTGATTACGGGCGCTAAAACGGGGATTTATGAACATAACTGTAAAAAATGATGAAAATTTTAAAAAACATGTTAGAATCTGTCGATCAACCCTCCTTCTAGCACCAAAATGTGAACCCCAAATCTATGTACCTGCAAAACAAAGACAATAAACATCTTAAGTTAGATTTTGCAAGCATAAACAAGGATTCCCCATGAGATTCATTAACATAGCTCAAATTAGGAAGGAAATGATGAAAAATACAATGAAATCACAAAAACAAGATTGAATCTTAATTAAGCAAACAAACTCTTAATCCCATGGGGGAATTGGTACCAATTTGATGTGGAAATTTGGCCCTTTCCCAATTCCTATGATGCAAGTTGATGATTGTTGACAAATGTTGATCCACTTTGATGATGAATGTGAGAGCTCCAAGCCAAAATCTGCAAGAAAACCTAACTAAGAACTCAAATGATGGATGAGAATTGCTAAGTATTTTAGCATGGTAACTTTGCTTGAGATGTGGATGATCAAATGCATGGTGAAGCATTCTATTTATAGAATGTTGAAATAGAAACAAAGCCAAAATAGAGCAATGTGGGATAAAGATTTGGCCAATGGAAAAATGCCACTTGTCCAAATGTGATTGGGTGAGGAATGTGCAAGTTTTGACAAATGTGCCAATAAATGCATTTTTGAATTTGAAATTTGAGAAAAGACATGTAAGAGGGGGAAAGAAAATTGCATTAAATGCCCCTTGGCTCAAGGCAAGGACATGTAAGAAGAAGTAAATTCCTTGTTGGAAGGACTTGTAAGAGAGAGTAAATGACATGTTGGAAGGACATGTCATTCAAATTTTGAATTTGAAATAGAAGAATATTCCTCCAAAAGATGCTTTGTTGAGGGAAAATGAAGATTTAATAAATCAATAGATTGATTTATTTGTGCAAGTGGGAAAAGCTAGAGGATTTTAAAGATTAGATTAGATTTAATCAAGATTTGATCAATTTAATGAAGATTAGGAAGTTTGGTTTATTTTGATTTAGATTTTTAGATTAATTTAAATAAAAAAGAGAGGAATAATGATTTAGATTTAATTAAATAAATATTTTGATTTATTTAACTAAAGAGGGATGATGTTGGATAAAGATTGATTTAATTGAATAGAATGACTTTAGAGATTTAATTAAATAAAATGTATTATTTAATTAAAAGGGGGATTACAAAATTAATTAAATAAAATTGATTTATTTAATTAACAAGAGATGATGACTTAATTAGATAAATGATTATTTATTTAATTAAGGGACGAATAGTGATGATAAGCTGAAGAGGTGATTCAGGATGAAACAACGTTAGTTAATCGGGATCAAGTGCATGAGATCAATTAGTATATTTTACGTGTCTACACATCTAACTTTACACTTTGCAACAATAGTTAGCTGAAAAAAATAAATTCACTTGCATCATATATTTTCATAATCAAGACATTTCATAACATCAAATTAAATCAACATTTATTCTTCATATTTCCAAAACACTTAAAACATAAATACACTCATCTAAAGCATTTTCACCCAACTAGGTAAAAGTAAATAAGTAGTAACACAATGAGGTGTAACATTTTGTGACAACTATGTAATCCATCTCTGTAATTTTTTATTTTGTTTTTTCAATTTAAAAAAAAACTATTGTTAACAAGGAGAAAAGAGATTTATCATTGATGACTTTGTTATGTTTTATATATGTTTTATTTAATTTATTCCTTGAGAGTATTGAAGCTTGAACTTTGTAATCACATTGATCTATGAAAAATATTCACAATAATCTATATAATCAAGAAAGATATCTCTCGCATTACTTAGATAGATTATTGAATAAGATAAATAAGCTAGTTTTTAGTAAATAAAAGCAATAGAAAATACAAAACTTATAATAACCAATATCTACATTCTACGTCCATGTTCTAGGATACTATATTCCTATATTCTAAGTTAATGGGAGGAAATGGAAGCTACATATTAAATACAATTTACATATTTTTGTAAATATTAATATATTAATATAAAATTTAAATTATCATTTAAAATTCATGTCTATATTCTAGTTAGTGAAACAAAATAGTGGAACTACATACATTTATTGATGCTGGATAAAGTATAATAACACCTTATATTTATAATATTTAATGTATTATAAAAAATTAAAACACGAGTATTTTGGCATGACAACAATTTAGAGGTAGGTTAGTGTAGTGTCAGAAAATGTACTCCTTTACATTTTCACACTATGTTTGGGTCCCTTAATAAATTGGACCTAATTAAGCCTCTAATTGCCTAAATTTTTCATTTACAAGACTAATTAATTGCAATTTCTAAAAGGAGAATTATGATTTAATTAATGCATTTATCATTTTTACCACCTTGAAATGAATAGGTCCTATTATTTAGATCATGGGTCCCCTTTAAGATCACAAATTCAAATTTTATACATGTTTTTGGTGGCATCTTAAGGTCCTAAATTCAAGTTTTTAGTGTCGGCTTCTAATGTTTAATTTTCAGGAAATTAGAAAATTGTCTATAAAAGCAAGGTCTTTTTATCAAATTCAAATCTAAGAATCCTAGATTTTCAAGAGCAACTTCACAAGAGCTAAGATTATTGTCAAAGGTGTTCAAGAGAAAATTTATCAAGCATTTGTTGCACCAATCAAGATATCAAGCGTCATGTCAATGTTATCAAGCATCATGCATGTTTTTGGAGCTAACATTGTGATTCAAGCATTCAAGTCAAATTTCAAGCATCAAGATCACATCATCAATCAATCCATTCATGCAAGATCAAGACCTTGGAGAGATCTACTAAGTTGCAATCCTTCAAGGGTTTCAAATCAAGGGTTTGGTATTTGCAACATAGCAATTGTTCATTCATCATTCCTTTCATGTTTCATTGTTTCAATTCAAGGTTTAATTACCAAAATAGGATTTGACTAAGGAAAACCCCCATTCACAAAAAATAAATAATTTTTTCCTCTTGTGTATTTTGCAGATCTAAGGTTGAAGAAGGATTGAAGATCTCTTAAAGTGCAAAATTAGAAAAGTTGTCAAAGTTGTCATCAAGCCATGAAAACTCATTTTCAAAAATTATTTCTGACTTTTTGATTGTGAAATCTGAAGAATTCAGGAGTGCATACATAGGACCAGAGGACCCAAACATTAATTTCAAAAAGCCCTACAAAGATCCATTCGCCCTTGGGAAAATGAGTCCCAGACAACACTCAGTAGTAGCATTTTGATGACAGGTACAAAAATATTAAACCTTCTCATATCTATCTGAAAGTTGTAGGTTCCATTAGGTTAAGGTTTAATTTTCTGATTTCATGTGTTGCTTTGCATTTTTGGGTTTATTTACTATTTTTAATCTTTCTCCCAAAATTGTTGTTTCAACATATCTGCTCGTCCTAGATCATAAGGAAAACAACAAGATCTCCTTCAAGGTTGACTTACCTAAGGGCTGAAAGTCAACCTTGGGTTAAGGGATCTCTTTTTCCTAATGAGTTAGTGGAAGATAGGCACGTTATACCCCATTTTTACCTTTTTATTTATAGTAAATTATTGGTGAACCCCCATTTGAATAGAAAGCACCCAAATCCCACCATTTCAGTTAGTAATAGTAATATATATTTTTTTGATACGCAAGTTTTGTGTTATATATTAAAGAAGGAGAGTACAAAAGTCTGCAAACATAGGAAATGATCCACCATCAAGCACCAGCAAAACCAAACCCAACCACTTGTTCTGAAAAAACCCCATAGACAAGCCAAAACAAGCCAAAACGGGAAACCCAAACAACCAGAACTGATTAAAATAGGAAACCAGCCTACCAAAACCCACCACCCTACCACCTAAGCTGACAACAAACCCTAAAGGCCAGAAAGGTTCGGCCCCATCTGAGTACAGACATAACCCGAGCACCCAAAATTCACCCAACGACCATTAAGAGGCCAAAATTACAAACCCCGCAACTTGAGAATACCATGTTCAACCAGAGATAGGAGATCTAAAATTACCAGAACCATCATGAACAAGAAAGACACTCACAGAAAGTTGTTCAAGGAAGTGAAATCTTCGAAGACCTTTACCCACTTGACACCGCCTACCACCAAAAGACCGAAGAATTTCTTCAAGAATTCGATAGCCACCACCACCATATTCTGTGTTTGCTCAATGTCGAACTGCTCAAGTCAAGAAGGAACGGAAAAAGCTTCACAGCTTCATCCGATCCCCGAATAAATTTGAAGTCACTCAGCCTTGGAACACCTCTGCCCTCCACAACAAAGCTCAACACCTCATCTAAACCACCCACCAGGTCCTTTCAAAACATCTTTACCAACAACAGTTTAGCCTCGACCTTAGACTCGCCGTTATCCAGAAGAGAGGCCAGGAACCAAGAGGAGATGTGAAGGTTGTCTCTTCCAAACTCCTTGTTGGCCAAATGGCCAACTCCTAGGACCATTTTTGTCGCTACCAAGACCAACAGATCCTTTTTTGTGAGAATCCGCTTCAGCCGTTGGTCTTTGATTTCTCTTAAAGAGGCTTGTCTAGCCGATGATTTCAGAGAGATTGGAGTGTCCGCCCCAAACTTCGCCACTCCATCCACAAAGACCTCTATGATGAAGTGAGAGTGCTTCGCCATGAGTGCCACCACTAGAACAAATAAAGACTGCCACTAAAACCACCACGAACCAAATGAAGCAACACATATGAATGAAGAAAAGAAAATAAGCTACCAATCTTAAACACTGCAGCTCAATTACTGCCAGGTACCAATCCGCCACCACCCTTACTAATGACTACTATCCAAACGTGCCACACTTAATCTGTATTAAGCGGCCTCCAGGTAATGATGTCTATGGCTTCCTCGAGCTCAGGGAAGATAAATGTCACCTAAGCCACGTGAATGACATCCTTGTCACACCTGTCTACGTCCCCCTTAACCCTTTCCATTCCACCACCTTGGCACCCAATTGGCCCTCCGAACAAACCAATGTAGAGAAGTAATGGAGAAAGGGGGGAGGGGGAGCCCACCCAACCTCCCACTAAATTTAAGACCTTATTACACTAAGTTCTTTGAGATTTGGACTAGTCACACCCATGTTTGATAAACTGCCAGCTTTAGCATTACCTTCCCTCAGCGTATGGTTAAACATCACTTGTTCAAAACATTTTAGTTGATCTAGTGTTGCTTCTAAAAACTCCCCCAACCTCCAATTGTGAATCTGTTGATTCCTGAGAGCATTTATTACAAGGGTGGAGTCTCCTTCCACCACTAGATCTTTAACACCGATTTCCTTGCAAAGACTCTGACCGAGAAGGAGTGCTTGGAATTTTTCTGTGTTGTTAGTACCGTCTAGGAGGGAATTTTCCATTCTTCCCAAGACCTGACTTGTGGAGGTTCGAATAATACAGCCGACTCCCGATGGCCCCGAATTCCCTTTTGAGGCACCATCAAAATTTAATTTGACCCAACCCTACTCTGGAGGAAGCCACACTACTTTGTTTCTCGTTTCCACTGACGCCACATTCCCAACACCACTGAAAGGCAGAGCTTTAATCCCAAACCACTGTTTTAGTACCCAAGCATCCCATTTTCCAAAATTTAGTTTGTCTGGGTTTTTGACCTCCAATCTTGCATTGAAAATTTCTACAATACACACCTCTATTTTGCATTGCAGCCTTGGAATAGACATTTCCTTGTCTTGAAAAAGACGTCAGTTCCTCTCCTTCCACACTTCCCATAAAACCAATGAGGGACTCAACACCCATAAATCCCCAAAGAGAGAGTTCTGAAAAGAATTAGGGCAGGCAATAAGAAATTCTAACAACTTGCTGGGGAAAGTTGTAGCCCAATGTAACTTCGCACACAACCAAATCCAAATATGCTAGGTGAACTTGCAATTTAAGAATAAGTGATCCTTTGTTTCCTCTGCCTCATGACATAATGGGCATCTATATGGTCCATGATAACCCATTTTGATGAATCTGTCTCCAGTAAGAACTCTGCCTTGCACCGCCGCCCACTCGAAAATGCCTGCCTTTGGAAGACAAGCCTTGTTCCATCATAATCTCGAAGGGATCACTGAATTTCGCACCTCTGCAAAAGACAGGATGGCATATCCGATTTTAGCTGAGTAGACACCACTAGCAGATGCATCCCATCTCAAATAGTCCTTCCCCTGCCTGCACCAAATCCTTCTCTTTGCCAAAGCTTGCTCAAACGCTTCAATTTCCTAAACTTCAAGATTCATAATCCTCACCAATTTCTATATGTGAGGACCCTTTGAAGGATTCAAGAAGTCTATATAATCACAAACTTTCAGTCCCCAAGCGTGCTCCGTTCTTTCCCTTACTCGTTTGAGCTCAAGGTTTTCAGCCAAGGCTGGATGCCCTTCCCAAGAATCCTCCCAGAAGAGAGCCTCTTTCCCATCTTTAATTTCCCAAGTGAGGTAATTGGTAATAAGATCCCTAGAATTCCTGATAAAATTCCATATACGGGATCCCATTGGTAGAGATTTCACCACCAGGAAACAATAGGGAACTTCTTCCAAGTATTTTTCTCTCACTATTTTCACCCATTTCAGATCAGGACGGGAGTGGACAATCTAAGCCAGTTTTTCCCCCAACGCCCTATTTTGCAAAATAAGATTCCTTAGACCAGCACCATCACGTTCATGACTCTCATAGACCTTTTGCCATTTTATGAGGGGAAATTTCTTCTAATCGGAGTTTCCTTTCCAGAAGAAATCCTTCATCACTCGATTTAGACTCTTGCTTGTTCCTACTAATAACTGTAGGCAAGACATCATATAAATAGGAAGGGCAGAGATGACAGACTTCAACATTGTTAATCTACTCGCCCAAGAGAGCAATCTATTCTTCCAAGATGAAACCTGATCCTTGCAGCGTTCCACTAAGGAGTTCCATATATTTCCACGTTGAGTGCCTTTAGCCAGTGGGAGACCCAGGTATTTACAAGGTAATTGACCCTTCTTGAATCCTAGAATTCTCAAGATTTGAATTTCACAAGGGCAGCTAATATTAAAGAAAAAAATCTCAGATTTGGCCTTACTCACCTCCTGCCTTGAAGCCCTGAAGTAATCCTTTAAAATACATTTCAACCTTTGTGCTTCCCTAACTGAGGCAACACCGAACAACATTGTGTCATTCGCAAACTATTGATGAGTAATATTAGGTAGATTTCTAGTAACTTGCAATCCCTTTATCCAATCATTCCTTCTTGCTTTTTCAATCGTCCTCCCCAAAGCTTCTGCCATTATGATAAACAAGAATGGAGATAGAGGATCACCTTGCCTCAATCCTCTAGATGCAGTGAAGAAACCCTCAATAGAGCCGTTTATCAGCACAGAAAACCGCGGGCAGGCTACCCATTCAAACAACCAATCTAGCCAATCCTTTTGAAACCCGAAGGATTCCATTACCTTAAACAAAAATCTCCAATTCACTCTGTCATAAGCTTTCTTGATATCCAGCTTTAAAAGCATCACCGATTTTTTTAGTTTCTGAAGCGAGTGAATGACTTCCTGAGTGATAATTACCCCATCCAGGATTGATCGACCAGGAACAAAACCTATTTGCTCCTCTGAGATAATTGAAGGAAGAATCTTCTTTAACCTATTAGCTACCACTTTGGCTAGAATTTTGTACAGTGTGTTACAAACAGAAATTGGATGAAAGTCTTCCCAAGAATCTGGTTTCTCCTTCTTTGGAATGAGAGCAATTAAGGTGTTGTTGACTTCCTTAAGGACACTTTTAGATCTTCTTGAATCTTCTAATACTTCCCAAACATCCCTTCCCACGAACCCCCAACATTTCTGAAAAAATGCTGCCGAAAACCCACCTGGTCTAGGAGCTTTCTCTGGCTGCATTTCAAAGACTGCCTCCTTCACTTCTGCTTCAATGAGCTTAGAATTTAAGGCCTCCAACTAAGCTTGGGAAATCAATTTTGAAATGGAATTCAGTGAGGAATTTTGAGCCTCAAGGTTTGACCCATCCCAATCATTAAGCAAATTCTAAAAATACAGAACTACAGAGGCTCTTATCTTTGCAACATCTTCCACCAATCTGCCATCCGCATCTTTAATGCAGGATATTTTATTCAACTCCCTTCTTGCCTTTGTAGAATTGTGAAAGGATTTTGAGTTTCGATCTCTTGCTTTTAACCAGACTTCCCTGGATTTCTATTGTCAAAAGATCTCTTCTTTTTCCAGAATCTCATTTAGATGTTTTGAAAGCTCATGTTCTTTCTGATAGCAATCATCGTCCAATACATTAATCATGATTTCTTCTACAAGGAGAGCAAGCTCACTTTCTGTTTGTAAATTTTCAGCAAAAATGTTCTTGAGACATTCCCTGTTCCATTGCCTGAGCTGTTGTTTCACATATTTTAGTTTTGTGACCACATTGAACATACAGGATCCATCCCGGGTGCAATCCTTCCACCACTTTTCCATCTTTTCCATTACTTGAGGGTCCTTAAACCACATGATCTCGAATTTGAAAGGGCAATGCACCAGGCCCTTCTCTCCTTCAATCTGGAGCTGCACTGGGTAATGATCAGAACCAACCCCCAGGTTGATTTTGCTTTCAAAGGTAAAGGGGAAGAGCTGCAAATCTCCTTTAAAAAAGAATCTATCCATTTTTTTCGCGATGCTACCAAACCCTTTCCTTCGGTTTTTCCAAGTGAAACAACCATTTCCTAATGGGATTTCCAATAATGCATTCTTGTCCAGAAAGCTTCAAAAGTCATAATGAGATTGCAACATTTTCCCCTAGCCTCCTTTCTTATCCTCTTGCCGAAGAATGGCATTGAATTCACCCCCAAGAATGCAAAAATTCTGAGCCAACCCATTAAGAATCCCATCCAATTCTAACCAAACCTACCATTTTTGAATGCTCAAAGAAGGGCCATAAACATTGATCAAACAAAGTTGAAGATTTGAAAGCAAGCTCCTTACCCTACAAACCATGCAATGGCGACTCAATTTTAGACTCTCCACTAACACAAATTGAGGCTTCCAAATGATTATTAGACCTCCCGAAGCACCTTCCGCTTCCACACCAAGCCATTTCCACACCTTCAGCTTCTTACCAAAATTTTCCAAATCTGATCTTGCTAGTTTTATTTCTTGAAGAAGAAAAATGTCTGCTTCACTTACTACTAAATGTCACTTGATAAGGATCCATTTGTTAGGGGCATTTAATCCCCTAACATTCCAAGTTAAGAGCCTCATTGCTATTTAGAAAGGGCACCACCCTTCTAATTTAATCATTTTATCTATCTTTTTCTGGCCGCAAGCATCTCCATCCAGTTTCCTCTTCTCTTGATTAGGGATTCTTCCTCTCTTTTTGTGTTCACCATAGTCTGGTGATGATTTCAAAATGTCCCTCTTATGAATACCCAACCTAGTTTTAGCCGCAACCAAACCTTCAGAAAGCTTCCTTTTCTTACCAGACTGTAGGCTAAGTAGTTCCATAGTCCTCACCCCATCTTTCAACATCAACTTCTCCAAGCCTTCTGAATTATAACCTTCTTCCAACACCCATGAGTTTTCTTTGGTCGCTGCCACTAATTCCACCAACTCCTTCCCCACTTCTATCAATGAGTTGAATTCCACATTTTGGAAATCTCCTTCTAGTAGCTCCAATGCTTCTGATATCTTCTCTTCTAGAGCCGTATCCTTCTCCCCCTGGTCTGTCTAAAACTCCTGAAACTCCTCCATCTCAAAGATTTTGAGCCTAAAATTGGGCTTGACTCATCTCGCAAAGAAATTGCCATTGAGGATGCTGGAGAGTTCCCAAATGCATTAGGTTGTTGCTTTGAAACCCTTGCCTTTGGAGGTGTGTTGAAGGTAGCATCAACCCCAGATGTCCTTAGCTTCGGCCTAGGAGAATCTTCTGAAGCCCCCGATGAGTTGGATTTTCCCGTTACAAATTTTGAACGCCTGCACCCCAAAGAATGAACCAGATTATTTCGAGTGAAAGAATTTCGTTCCAACTTTTGAACCCAACTCCCACAATCTGTTATAATATCCATCTCTCCCCATATGTGCCGAGCTGGAGTTTTCTCTATACATATTTGCACATAAGTTTGGTTTTTCCTTTCTAACTTCCTTTCCTCTGTGCATACAAAAGTGCTCAGCTGATTCCCTATTTCCTCCAATATGCTAGGGGCCCAATATTCTTGGGGGAGATTAGGCAGAGAGTACCAGTCTTGAAGGGTTTCTATCTCATGAGTTGACGGGTCAAAACCAACTCTCCATTGTCTCAAGTAGAAACCACACCCATCCAAAACCCAGACACCATTGATAATT
This sequence comes from Sequoia sempervirens, assembly GCA_007258455.2. NCBI lineage: Eukaryota > Viridiplantae > Streptophyta > Pinopsida > Cupressales > Cupressaceae > Sequoia > Sequoia sempervirens. Next base: position 70,642 of record VDFB02384350.1, read on the forward strand.
TCATCTCTTATGCTTTTAGAGGGGCACCTTACCAAAAAAAACCATTTTGCAGCATTTTGAACTGCAGATCTGACCTCCACCGTTCTTTCCACCACTTAATCAAATAATCCCAATTAAAGTCTGCACCATACCATTTCCCTATTAGACCTAGGTTTTCTAGGTGCAAAACCTCCGCATGAAGCTTGGTGGAGCTAATTACCACTTTAGCTCTTTCTCCTTTTGCCTCGTTGCACAATTGTGAAGCATTTTGTCTCTGACCCCCATCTGAGACATCTTCCCTTTCTTCCTCCCATTCCTTGGTGGGCAACTTCTTTTGCCACACCAAACCTCCATTACCGTTTCTACAATTAGGGTTTCTTCTGAAGCCCTGTCTTCCCATCCAAGGAGGACCTCCTTAACCTCTATTGTCACCATCCTGCTGTCGTGACCTACGAAAAGCATCATTTTTGTAGCTACCACCCTTTCGTCGGCCTCTAGGCGCATGCCCCCGATTATTTAAACGTTGAGCGCCCTGATCTTGACCATCCAGGAACCAACCATTCTTAACATTATTCTGAGGGCGGGCCCATCTTTCTTCCTTCTAGATGTTCTCAATGTTCCTTTTTCGATTGCTCCTGGGTCCCTCCTGCCCTCTTCCCCCATGACCAGAGTCATCAGACCGTTGCAAGCTTCCATGACCGTTGTAGAGCTCCTTCGCCATTTTTTATATCATAGTAATAGTAATACTTAATCTATTCTAGAAAGTGAATACTATATTGATTTTATAATTATGCATTTTAGATTTATAAAATAATATTATATAAATATATTATTACATTTAATTAAGAATATTTGTTAAAAATAATTTTATTTTAATATAAAAATATTAAATTTCATTTAAGAATGTAATTTTTGGTCATATACTTTAAGCACTAAATTTGATTAAATTAAATTAATAAACCAATTAAAACATGACTTATGACTTACTTTTAGTAAATAAAAATAATAGAAAAGACAACACTTATAATATCCAATGCCTATATTCTAATATATTGTATGTCTATATTCTAGTTTAATGGATGAAACAAAAGCTACATATTAAATACAATTTGCATATATTTTGTAAATATTAACATTAATACAAAATTTACATAATCTTTTAAAATATATGTCTAGCCTTTTGGAACAAAATGGTAGTTAACATATTAATACAAAATTTATAAAATACATGCCTATATTCTAATCTAGTAGAACAAAATGGTAGTTACATACATTTATTAATAATAATGATGGAATATCACCTTATATTTAAAATATTTAATGTATTATAAAAATTTAAACATAAACATCCAAGATTAAATAAATATGATAAGATGTTTGTTTTAATTTTTATTTTTTGTAATGATAATAATATTATAAATATAATTAGTTATTAAATATAAATATAATAGTTGTATTGAGAATATTATTATAAATATAATTAATTACTAAATATAAATATAATATATTGACTATTGCACATATTAATATTAATTATTAAAATTATGCAAATTTAACATATTGATTTTATAATTGTATTTTTATATTTATAAAATTATATTATCTAAATACATTATAACACATTTAATAAAGGATTTTTTAAAGAAAAAATATTTATTATTATTAAACTAATTTTAATTAACAATATAAATTATTTTTTATTTTTTATTAATAATATTATTAAAAAAATATAAATAATTCTTAAAGATATATTTTATAAAGTAAAACATAATATTAATAATATATTAAAAAAATACAAATTAAACATATTGATATCAATTATTAAAATTATGTAAATGTTAACATATTATTTTTATAATTGTACATTTTAGCTTTATACAATAATATGATATAAATATATTATTAAATATTTAATAAATAATATTTTTTAAATTAAATTTATTATTAATATTTTCACTAAAAGAGGGGTAAAAAATTATTCAAGAACAAGAAAGAAACAGAGAAGAAGGACAATTCGCTCCACAAAGAGCTTAAAGAGCCCTATCAGTGTCCACTAAATGACCTAACATAGTAGCCATTTCAGGAGGAAATTGCCCCTTATCCACAATATTCCAAGCATTCATTTGATCAGAAGCTCATTTGGCCAAACAATCAGCAACCCCATTCCACTCCCTAGGAATGTGCCTAAAAACAACATAATCAAAAGACCCACACAACCAAAGAATCTATCTAATAACCAGCTGCAAGTGCCAACCAACACCATCAAACTGTTGTTTAGTAAGCAAAGTCACCACCACCTAAGAATTAGACTCACAAATGATCCTTCTCCAGCCTAGAACACAACTATGCTCAACAACGCACAAGATGGCTAGTGCCTCCATAAGATTATTTGTTTGAAGGCCTTTATAAACAAAAAAAATAAATTGAATGTCCCCAAAACTATCATGACCAACCCCACCAATACCAGCATGACTAGGATTCCCACATGAAGAGCCATCAGTGTTAATTTTGAAAATTTCCTGTGGAGGAGGGGTCCAACGACCCTCTCAATTGATTCTCCTTAGGGGGGGTCTACATCTATTCCTCATAACTTGACCAACAAATGGCGGGGCACTACCTTGAAGGGGAAAAGTGAGGCAAGTACAAATAGCAACATCTCCAAGATCCACACCTCCAGAAAAATCACACTTTGCTAAGATAGTCTCTTGAAGAGAATGAACAATTTTCCAACAAAAATGATGAAAGACCATCTTACTATCCTAAAAAATCCTACGATTCCTCTCCAACCAAATATGCCAAATGATAAAAGAGGGACCCACTACCCAGGCCACCTAAAGGAAAGAGGTCCTCACAGGGGCTCTCCCCCAAAACTCACCCAAAGAAGAAACATGCCAACAGGATTGACCCCAAGTTGTCCACCATAAGTGCTAGATCTCCTTAGCAAAGGAACACTGAAAGAAAAGATGAGAGACAAATTCCACATTGGTATGACACAAAACGTACATCGAGGGACCTTGGAAGCCCCGCTTACATAAATTTTCCCATGTAAGACACCGATTATGAGTAACCAACCACATAGAAAAGTTACACTTTGGCCAAGAAAATTTACTCTAGACCTGCTTCCACCAAGGAACCTCAATATCTCCAAACATCTGCCTAAGAAGCTCCAAGTATCCTATAGAAACAAAGTATTTTCCCGATGAAGTACTACCCCAGGCCAAAACATCCTGCCCAACCAAAGAGTTACACTCCCGAGAAGAAAGAATCTGAGCCAACTCATTCCGATGCTCCGTTGAACCACTCAACGACCATTCACAAGGGTCCCTCCATCTGTACCCCACAGTTAGGTCTATATTCCGAACACACTTATAATGCATAACCTTATTCCAACCAGCTCCTATAAATCGATCACAGAGGGGCTACAAATGCGGATACATGGAAAGCAGAGGAGGATTACCATCCTAGGAATTCGACCAAAAAAGAGCTTCAAATCCCTGATTGCAAATCCAAAAAAGACCCTTCTTAACTAGCTGAGCCCTAGTTTTTAGAGTGTGCCAAATCATAGAGCCTCTACCCTCCAAAGGATAGCGGCCAACATCCACATGATCTACACTAGATAAATACTTATGTCTGAGAATCCAAGCCCAAAGTTGGTTCTAACTTGTGCACCATCGCTAGTATAATTTGGCTACCAGAGCCTTCCCATTCCAAATAGCAGATCAAAGAACTTCCCATCAAACTAGGCTCCACTTAGAAGTCTACAAATTACCACTCCAAAGAAATTGGCGTGAGAGACCATCAAATTCTTTAAGAAAATAAATAGGAGCTACTTGAACAAAACTTATGTAAATAGGAAGAGCCTGAATCACTGATTGAAGAAGGGTAACCCTAGTAGTAGTGGAAAGCCACCAATGAGTCTAGTGGTTAACTTTCCTACACAATTCTTATCAAGCAAGTCTTGCCAGAGTGGCCTTGATTTCCTACCAACAACAAGGGGCACACCCAAATAAAACAAAGGGAGAGACCCAATTTGAAACCTCAAAATATTAGCAATCCTCCTTTGAATAGATTCTAGGGTAATAAAAAAATAAATTGATGACTTGTAATCATTGAATTTTTGAACCAAAGTAGCTAAGTAAATATCCAACATCTGCTTAAAGGATTCAGCTTCATGAATGTGAGCAACTCCCGTAAGAGCAGTGTCATCCACAAACTAGAGATAAGAAAGCCTAGGCAACCCATGACCCCAAGTTCATCCCTGAATCATGCCCTGAGAAACCTGAGACTTAATAAATTTTCCCAAGCCTTCAGCCATAATAATAAACAAATAAGGGGAGAGAGGATCCCCCTGGAAAAGACCCTTGGAAGCTCTAAATAAAATCGAGGGTTCCCCATTGAGAATAACATAACTTCAGAAGCCACTACCACCCCATCTAGAATTTTTCTTCCTACCACAAAACCCCCTTGCTCATTAGAGATTAAAATGTGGAGCCAGGGTTTAACCCTCTCAACAATTAGTTTGGTAACAATTTTATAGACAACATTACACAATGCAATAGGCCTAAAGAAATCCAGCCGATTAGCACCATCCCTTTTAGGAATAAGAACAAGGAAAGTAGAGTTCATGGCCTTAAGTATTTGTTTTCTACAATAAGATTCACAAACCACCTACAACAAATCCAAATTGACAATATCCCAAAATTCCTGAAAGAATTCAATAGGAAACCCATCCGGGCCTAGAGCTTTACCCTTACGCATCCCAAACACAACCTCCTCCAACTGAGATAGAGAGATTGGATACATGAGAGACTCATTCATCTCATTAGTAACTAGAGAGGGAATATAGGCCAGGATTAGATTCTCTTGATCCACAGCTGGAGGCGAGTCTTTAGAGAAGAGTACAGCATAATACTAAGTGGCCTCACATGATAGAGCTGGAAAAGAAGTCAACTGATCACCTGCAACATTAACCAAAGAGGATATGTAACTCCTATTATGACGGGCCTGCACCGACTCGTGGAAAAAATATGTATTCCAATCCCCTTCCTGAAGCCAATCATTATGGGATTTTTGTTTCCAAAATATCTCCTCCTTAAGTTACCATTCTTCCAATTCCCTAACAACTTGTGACTCAGCTCTGCCTAAGTCCTCTGAGAAGCCAAGATCCCGAATTTGATGAGTGATAGCATCAAGGCAAGCTTGAACATCCCTCTTCTTAACATAAAGGTTACCAAAGCATGACCTATTCCATTGTTTAAGATGTCACTTAACAAATTGTAGTTTCTTAACAAAGCAATAGATGGCGGTACCATAAGTAGGGCTTCCATCCCTCCACCACTCGGCCATTAAGTCATGAAGGGAAGGGTTTCACAACCACATAATCTAGAACTTAAAAGGAGGATTTTTTGGAACTACCATAGAAGAAGCTATAAATTTGATAGGCCAATGATCAGAGCCCCTCCAATCAAGAATTTCAGAAGTAGTACTCAGGCTACCACCAACCCAGAAGCAAGAAACAAGAAACCTGTCCAACCTCTCAGAGATTTCCTCTACACCACTCCTATTATTCCAAGTAAAGATCCCATTACATGGTTTAATATCAATTAAATTTAGGCGGTCCACATTCTCACGAAAGAGCACAAAGGAAGGGTCCAATCAAGGCAACCCCCCCCACTTTTCTCCTCCAAACATAACACTGAATTGAAATCCCCAACCACAACCCAAGGAAGAAGAGGAGAATTCTCTCTAACATACCTTATATGTGACCAAAGCAAGGTTTCACCATGAAACTCTATCGGAGCATACACATTAGTAACCAAAATAATCTCACCCGATTCCAAACTAGAAGGAGCCAAAGAAAGAGCAAAGGGGCTAGAGATCCACCAAAGTGGGACTATATTCCTTGGATCCTAGAAAAGGGCCAACCCATAAGAAGCACCCACAACTCCAATACATTGACACTGACCAAAATTCCAAACACTAGAAGCACACCGAAGAATGGAATCAACATAACGATTAGTCTCCTGAATACAAACAATATCCAGAGAATTAGCTGCAACCAAATCATGAATATCCTTTTCTCAAGGGATGCTATTGAACCCCCTAACATTCCAGGAGAGAATAATCATTGAAGATATTGGGAGAAGTGAGCATCAATGGGCTTGACAGCCCCTGATTCCACCAACAGATCCCCAGCTAATTTAGTCTTCTCCTGATCCTTTTTATGACCACCTTTGGAAGAATTATCAAAGGAAAATTTCTTATGGGGACACTAATGCAAGCCCAAAACCAGAGAGGACCCCCACCCATTACCAAATGACTGCACACCTCTTTAGCTAAGTCTGCCAAAATAATGTCATCCTAAAAGTTTGCCAAATCACCTAGATTCCCTAGCTCAAAAGTAGAAGAGGGAAAACCCAGTTGTGGCCCAACATGCAGACATTGAAGAGTATCCTCCTACTCCGACACCACATCCATACCCACAATAGTTTCCCCAGAAGAACCATCCACCAAAATCCCTTCTTCTATAGCCAAAGTGTCTAACACCTCAAAACGATTAAAACCTTCATCAACCTGTCGATCCTTGAAGGATCTTTTTTGTCCCCTCCCTTTGGACCAAGACTTAACATGCATGAAACCATCCTTATCATGGCCATTTTATTTCATATGGGCCTTTCCCTTGTCCTCATTATCTTCCTTTGGAGCTGAGGATGAAGGAGAGGTACCAACAAAAGTACTAGCACCTTTATTAATTCTAGGACATTAACGCTGAAGATGGCCATACTCATGGCATACCTAACAACAGAAAGGGAGAGACTCATAATCAAACTGTTGAATCCATGATGAAGAGCCTAAACAAATTTCCAAGGAATCTAGCAATGGATTATTTAAATCAATCTCAACACATATGTGGGCAAAGGTAAGTACCTTTTTATCCAGGGTTTGCTGAGCAATCACAACTAGCTTTCCAAGTAGAGCAACAATCCATTATAGAATATCTTCCCTCCAAAACTCTAACGGAAGTCACAATAAGCGAACCCAAATAGGTACCTTCGAAGGAAATTCCTCTGCAGAATTGAAGCCTATATGCTAGGGTTTAATGAACAAACCCACATGATTGTAGAAATATGGGCCACCCTCAAAAACTCGATTCTAGTCCGACATGCTGGAAAAGACAACTAGGAAATAGCTTTTCGCAACAAGCATAAGCTCCATATCCCCCTCAATCTTCCATGACTAGAGAATCTAAGTATAGACATAGAAAATATACAAATTGATATCACACACTCGATCCTGATCTACTAACATTGTTTCATCCTGAATTGTCTCTTTGTCTAACCATTTAATCGAATAGTCTTATTTGATTAAATTCATCATAATTCTCCTTTTAATTAAATAAATCCCTCAATTTAATTAAATCATTGTCTCTGTGTAATTAGCTAGGTCATTTCATCTTCCTATCTGTATTTAATTAAATAATCCATATTATTTGATTAAATCTCTAAAGTTCATCTAATTAAATTAAATAAATCAAACATTTATCTAATTTAATCCAACATCATCCCTCTTTAGTTAAATAAATCAAAATATCTATTTAATTAAATCTAAATCATTATTCCTCTCTTTTTGATTTAAATTAATCCAAAAATCTAAGTCAAAATGGTCAAATCAACTAATCCCTCATTAAATTAGTCAAATCTTGATTAATTTAATCCTAATCACTCCAATCCTCTAGATTTTGAAACTTGCACAATTAAATCATTTATTTGATTTAATAATTCTCTATTTACTTTCAAATTGGCACCAACTCCCCCACAAGATCAAGAGTTTGCATATTCTCAATAGGATTTAGCTTATTTTCATCTTCTTTCATTGTGTTCTTGTTTTATTTCTATTTTGAATATGGTTAAATGGATTTTATGGGGAACCTCTATTCTAACTTGCATTTGATCTTATTAATGTGTTCATTTGTTGTGTTCTTGTAGGTATAGGATCTAGGTTCACATTTTGGCACTAGAAGGAGGACATAATCTCATTTTTTATCACATTTTCCTAAAAATTATGCATTTTTGTTTGTGCACAGAAAAATTCCAACGTTGGAAGCTCAGCGTCGCCATACAACACCGCTGGTTCTCCAGCGTCGCCATACAACACCGCTAGAAATTCAAATTGTGACGTTGAAGTCTTCTCGCCCAAGAATTTGAATTTCAAACTATGTCGCTTGACCAATCTAACCCGCGGGATTTTTCAAAAAATCAAATAGCGACACTAAGCAAAAGTGTGATGCAGTTGAGCTCACTGGTCTGGACACAGAGTGTCGCTGATTGGTAAGCGACATTGTACAACACCGCTAATAAATCAAACTGCGATGCATTCATGGGTTGCGCCGCTGGCAAGGAGTAAAAAGTTGAAATTTAATTTTAGCACGTGCTTTTTGTCAAATGATGAATTTATCTTCTATTTTTTGCTTTTTAACCTCTGTGTTTTGCAGAATTTGACTGATTTTTCTTTCTTGTAGGTTGGATCAATTAAAACAAAAGAAGAAGAAGCATGATGATGGTACTTCACAAAATCAAAGTGTTTTGAAACACTTTAGTGTTTGTTTAACACTTTTAAGAAATTGTCATCTCTTTTTGCTTAGGATACTAATTTCGTTTGGGCTTTAAAAAGAATCTTTTCAATTTTTTGCAAGGGCTTAAAATGAACATTAGGACTACAACTTACTAGATTTTGTTTTTTGGTTAACAATTGAACAAAACAACTCTCATTTGTCCTTTGGTGCTTTAAAAAGAACTCACATTTGCTTTGTGGCTTTAAATGAACATGTGCAACTTTGTCTTCATGAGGGATTACTTAAACTAACTTCACTAGAAAAGGACGTATGCACTTCGCTCACGCTTTATAGTGATCTTGAGAATCAAAAGGCCTTTTTTGTGATTTTAGGTTGAGATAAAGCAATCTCCTCCACACTTCATTTTGGGTTAAAAATTTGAACAAAACATTGCGTGAGTGTGAGTAGAGCATTATTGCATACATTCTCTTTCTTTGTGTTGCAAACAAAGATTGATCGAGTTACGGATATTGTCTTTACTCGCTTTTGTTATCTTAGAGGGCCTACCTTGGGGAAAAAGTACTCACCCAAGGGAACGACTCAACCGGTAACACTCTAAAGCCAAGAGTATTTCCAACCGAGATATAAATGTGGGTATTGGAATAAATGCCAATATTGTGCGGTTGGCTTTGACAAGATGGATTTGAAAAGGGACTCTCACCATATGGGTCAATCTCCACAAACGGAAAGTCCTAATTAAAACCCATGTCTTAGAATTGCCAAAATCCTTGATCTATTTGTTGGTGCAAGAACGGTCGTTCTGAAACCGCCCCACACTTTTACAGTCTTTTAGTAGAAATGTAAAGCATGCCATGGGAGTTTCATGGGTGTTGATGCTTGGCTTCCCTGTATAAGTGAGTGTCGTGGAGGGGAGCCAGTGGGGTCAAACATCTAACCATTCACTAAAGATAAGCGTAGCTAGACTTGTCCAAGTGGGGACTCAACAAATATTGTCTTTCATATCCATAGGGTTGTACTTTTTCTTGAAATCATAAACAAATTGCTTGATCGAAAAACATTGGAAAAAAAAAATTTTAACATGAGCATCAAAATCTTAAACCCTTTAGGAGAAGCAAATATCCTTGAACGAATTCACATTCCCTTGCTTTCCCTTGGGATTCATATCCTTAGAGGTTTCTAGGAATTTGTATTTCATCTCAATTTGCTCCTACTAAGGTCAACATTAGGAAACCTTTTCCTTGATTTCCTCGATTTCCACATAATGCACTTTGTGGGATGAAAGAGAATTAGGACATTGGACATCAAATTTCAAAAGCTAATCAAGAACTAAAAAGAATCCATTAAGCAAAGATTGAATCAATTGGACCCCACACATGTGCTTGGAATCTTTTGGTCATATGGTTTTCATGCAAACATTGGTCTTTTGATTTTGAATTACTCTTAGAGAAAGGAATGTTCTTCACTATCTTGGTCTTGTAAACAAGTACTTCCTAAGTTCATTTAGGATCAAATCAAACGCTTCATCCACCCCAAACATTTATCATCTCCATACCACAAAATAACTTTGGAAACATCATTCTAGACTTGGGTAAATCATCAAAATCAAAATCACCTTATTTAGTTAGGTGTATGGGAATGCATCCTTTCTCATACATTTAATTGAATTAGCAATCCTTTGAATAAGTTCATCCTAAGATCACATCTAACATCTTAGGGTTTACAAGTCCATTATCCAAATCCAATCAAAACCAATCAAAATCAAATCCTAAAGTCTAGCATTGATCCAAAGTTCCTAAGAAAAACAACACCCATATCATTCACCCCTTTCATCCTTCATCTCATCATTGGTCCTAAACACCTTAGAGGTCACTTTTGCAACAAAGTCAAAAAACAAGAAGAACATGGAATATAAACTTGATCCATACATCATAAGCGATCTAAACCAACCAAATTATCAAAGCCTCACAATGCCAATTGATTTTCAAAACTCACATTTATACAATCTGTACATGGGATCATTATCTCCTACAAACCTCAATGGTACAACAAATGTGAGTATGCCTAGTCAAAATTTTGGAACACCTTTCTCGATGGTAGATTTAAATCCAAGTCCAAGCCTAAAAATTTATCAACCAAACACTCAATGCATGAGCCTTCAAATAAACAACATCATCCCATCAAATCCCTACATGCCGAATGTGAATATACCAAGTACAACTTTACAAAACATGAACATTTTGAATCCAAACTTGGTAAACTTTGGGATGGATATGTTTTCAAATCATATGAATATTGTTCCAAGTCCAAAAAAGATGTTAGCGACTCCAAGTCAAGGTAACACCATGCAAAATCAAAGTTACCTAAATCAAGGCAATGTGATTCCCAACATCAACAATGTTCAATTTCAACTCATAATGCCAAATTTGAACATCATCCCAAGTCAGAACATTGTCTGAAATCAATTTGTCCATGATCCCATGCAAACACCACAAGTGTACATCCCAAATCTGCTTGAACAAAAGCCAAATCAAGGGAGTCAAATTCAAAATCAAGATCAAATTTCACTAGAACAACTTGCTTCACATGCCAAACTAATTGAATTATTGAGCCAAGAGATATCTTCACTCCAAAATCAGTACACTCTTCCTTTGGTTGAACCATGCCATCAAAGCATTGAGTTGTGTCCACAACCACATCAAGAACAAAATCTCCAATGTCAAGAGGTTATATATCAAGATCAACATCAACAAAAAACCCAATTACCCCATCTCGAGGATCAATCTCCACATTTCAAAAATCAATCACCACATCTCCAAAATCAATCACCACAAGGTCAAGTGCAAATCCCACAAAGTAACAAACAAAAATACACACCACTTGGGAGACCAATCAAATCAGTCCTGCAACAATTGGTACAAGAAAATCTCATCAAGCTCCCCATCTATTGGAACTATCAAGAACCCCTAGTTAAACTACCAGGGTATAACGAGGAGCACCATTGTGATTTCCACAAAACAAAGGGACACACAACATCAAGTTGTATTCGACTCAAAAATATCATCCAAGACCTTATTGATCAAAAGATAATCACTATTGGGGACAATGATCAAGATCTATCCATCAAAGATGTTTCCACCTCAAATTAACATACATCAAGAGACACTTTTCAATCATGATCAAAATCCACCAACAATACCCAACAATGATCTAATTGAATAAATGTCAACATCATTTGACCCTATGGTTGAAGACATTGAAAATCCCTCCAATGATCAAATTAACATACATCAAGAGACACTTTTCAATCATGATCAAAATCCACCAACAATACCCAACAATGATCTAATTGAATAAATGTCAACATCATTTGACCCTATGGTTGAAGACATTGAAAATCCCTCCACCACAATTGTTGAAAACAATGATCAAGACCTCTCCATCAATGAGCACCTTGAAGATGTTTCCACCCCATTTGATGATCAACTCACCATACATCAAGAGCCACTTTTTAGTGATCTATTTCAAGGAGTGTTAGAATTATTTGATCCCATTTACATAATCTATGATCCATCAACCAATGATCATATTGAAAATGTCTCTACATTTCCTTATGAGTTAGAGGACATATCTCAAGAATTTATTCCAAAGCATGATCAAAATATTTCACCAATGTCTAGCAATGGTCCTTTCCAAGACATGTTGACCCCGTTTGACCTCATGATTATAGATACTAAAGGAATCCTCAACTTGACACTTGATCCAAGCCCACTCAAAGATCAAGAGGATAATGAACCACTTTCCATTTCTAATGAAGATATCCTAGAAACCTTTATAAGTAATCCATCCTTTGAAACTGACCCATGTCAAGATTTTGATCCAAAGCATGTTGAAATAAATTTTGAAATCATTCAAGATCAAGAGTTTGTATCTCCAAGCTACTACAATGGTTTAATGGATACTCTCCTATCTATACAAGATTATCATATCCACATAGCACATACTCCTCCATCTACCCATGAGATGCTTTCTTTGGATGGACATGTAGATGATCTTCATTCAGAACATAATTCCTTTACTCCTGACACTATTACACAAAAAGAGCAAGTTAGTGATTCCTATAGTCAAAATGAGTTTTCAACATCAAGATCAGATATATCCCAAATTCAGACTGAGGACATCATGTATGAAGATATCCACCATTATCCACTCAAAGAAATAGGTCAGACAAAACAGGATATTCCAAAGTCAGTAGACCAGCAAATCAAAATAACATCATCTACAGTGGTTATTTATCAGAGAATGCATTCTAAACAAGAACTCTTAGAATAGGAAGAATCAAAGCATGAAGGTAATACTTCCATAATACTGGGGGCAACTATGTCTCAGGAAAACATCAACATAGGGAGCACGGAGAGTCCTTATGATGAAACTCATGCCAATACTACAACTAGCCACATCATGAATCTTCATCCACCCATCACCTCATCCATGAATTGGGACCAATGTCAAAAGAAATATTTGAATCAAAGCACAAGGAATGTTATTAAAGCAGAAGAAGCGGAGAAGCATAATGGACAAATCAAGTACAAGTGGATACTAAAGAATACAAAGAAAGATTATCCCTATCAAACTCCATTAGTCAAAGAAACTATGGGGAAAAATAAGAAAGGGAAAAGTATCCATCAAAGATGTCCACAAAAGAAAAAGAAGGCTTCTCAAGCGACGTAAAAAGTATATCAAGCAGTTGGTCCTAATTACATGCACACTTTCGTATCCACCCATCATTGCTCATCTTCCCAAGTTTGGAGAGTCAAAAGTTCCAAACTATCAACCAATCCACCTCCTATCTGTAAACATACTCCATCCACACCTCCACACATGATATCCGATTCTCACATTGATCATGTATGGGCAATGACCTTTTATCTTAAGGATTCAGAAGGCACTCTATCGCAATGTGTGCACAAAGACAAAGTCAACTCCAGTATCAACGAAGCAGATCAGGAATCTCAAAATTTGTATTCAAGTGCATGTATCTTAGAAAAACAACTTCTTCAAGCAAGCTATCAATGGCACATCATGACAAAAGCATCTACATCAGCAACACCTTCTGGTTCAACATGAGCTTTAAATCTTTCATAGAAAAATACAAAAAATCAAAAAATATGAAAATCCAAAAAAATTAGAAAAAGGATTGAAAACAATAAAGAAAAAAATCATCCTCTAGTGAAAACCACTTTGGTGGAACTTTGGGTAGGTACCATGATGAAAACTTGGAAAATAGGCATCATGTGTAGAATCGAGCATCTACGTGCGCTAGTTCAGGTGAAAGCATCTTATCCCATCCATAATAAATCCAACATTCAATCCATCTCATCCATAATAAATCCATTCATCCATGAACCATTTATCCAATCCATCTTTATCCATCTGCATCCATAGTCCAAATTATCTTGATCTTGGTAAAAGTTTGGTGCACTTTATGCTTGCTTATAGTAAACATCTTGACATGGGTCATTTTCATTGATCCTATCCTACCTAGCATTATCTGAGCCATGAAGCATTATCCAAATGAGCATTCTTTATCTGAACACCTTATCTTATCACAAGATAATCCATATCCCTCAATCCATACACCTATCTGAGCATCCACACATCGCATTCCATACATTGCTAGACACTGGGGGTAGATTTTTACATCTTGCTTCGGGAATAAATCTTGATCTATATCCTCCAACTTATGTGGTAATTTAAACATTGGAAAATGTCAAATACAATTGGTCCACCACTTGTGAGAAAAAAATCCAAATCACTAGCCCATGGAATATTTTGACAAGAGGATGTTCCTTATCAGGTTTTATCTTCAATCGAACATCAATCCAAACAATCAATATTAGTTGCATCTAACACACCCTTCAAATGTCACATGAAATCATTCAAAACAATTTTGTTCCAAATCAAGCTTCAAAATCCTGATTAATCAAATCCATCATCTTGGGATATCCTTCCCAATCCTTGTGTTGCTTAACACTATCCTTGCTTTGTTGTGCATCCTCAACAATGTTATCATCATCAATTCATCGATCCAATCAATCAACCTTAGCTTGGTCTTAAAAAAAAATAAAAAATCCCAAACAGAGTACTGATATCATCACACATATCCATATCCAAATCGTCAAAATCATGTGAAAAATCCAAAAACATCAAAAAATCAAAAATCCAAAAAAACTCAAAAGGTCAGAAAAGCATCAAACACACTAGATCCAAACTATGTCATCTCTGAGCTTAAACGTAGGCAAGGCTAATCTTTGATCAGCCCCCGAGACATCAAAATCCAAAAAACATTCGAAAAACACAAAATCCAAAAACAATCATAAAATCTCAAAAAACCCCAAAAAACATTAGAAAATCCAAAAAATCCAAAAAACATTTGTAAAACATCTTGAAAATACCAAAAACAGCCTCAAAACATTTCAAAAACATCAAAAACATCCAAATATTGGAAAAAATCCATCTGTCCTATTTCGCTTTCACCCGCGATAATCAATCATCCATAATAAACTGATCGTCACCTTCATCCTTTGGAAAAACAAACAGAAACAACCACAACAATCAACAAAAGCAAGCTTCAAATGTAAAATCAAAATCAAAACAACAAACCTTTAAAACAAAATCAAACTCTTGATCATTTTCAAACATGTCAGTCAACCTTATATCAACAGCCTATCAATCAACTTATTAACCCATCATCATCCTATACAATGCATGTCCTAAGATATATCGTTCCGATAATGGGCATCATTTTGGATATCACTTTGGATTCTTATCCTATCAAAACAAATCCCTTTGGCTGAAGGTATGAAGAACATTGGCTTGTTTGCGTACTTGATCTTTTCTTTTGATTTATCTTATTGCACTCATTCCAAGGACCTCCCAATGATATCCAAATGAAGGATTTAGAGAGATAGGAATGGGGCAACGATCATTACCTTTTTATCTATTGTGCTTGTTGGACGTTCTTGTAATATAACTTGGTGAATACTTGCTTTGTTAGGTACGTCCTAGCAAGGTTTCCATATGTCAAGTGTGAACGAGAATACTCCTATCTGTTTGTCAAGCCAAAGTCCATCGCACTAGGTACAACGCCATCCTGGTTCTTTATACCTTGATGCATCGTGCCTACATGTGTCATCAAACATAAGGTAATTGGCCCTTTGAAAATACCAACTCCTCGGCAAGTAATCATCATCATCATCATCATCTCATGTCTTGTTGGAATCTTTTATTTTCTTCTATCTCTTTCTTTTTGTGCTAACATGGTACCATGACAGTTAATCATAAATCATCACCATTGCATCTATCTTGCATCCACAAACCATCAGCATACTGCATAATGAATATCATATCATATAGAAAACATTAATCATACCACATGCATTCATCCCCATCATTGCATAATATAGATTGGTTATTCTAAACATCTCATAAATCATACATTTATTATCTATTTTCATAATCATCCATGCATCATCATATCATATCATGTGCATCCATATCATCCATGCATCATCATATCATCCATTACATATAAACATCATAATCATCTCATTTATATCATCAATAATGTAACTATCATGGTACAAATCAGGATCAAGTCGGTGTAATATATCAAAATAGGCATGAGGCTACCCATGGCTGATGACTGTCTACATCATCAAATTTGTCTACATCAAATATTCGAGTTGAAATGATCTTGAACCTTTTTGTTGAGAGATCGACCCTCAAATCAAACCTCTTCGCCCGGTCTCTCGAAGGGGCAATATACCGGTGTAATTCTTTTCTCTAGGGCAATAGTGGGGCATCCAAAAAAAATCAGAGAATTTTTGACTTTTGATCATGGAAAGATTATTCTTTGAACCAACACAACAAGTACGTTGCCTCAAAGAGGGCCAAAATGTAGACATAGAAAATATACAAATAGATATCGCACACTCGATCTTGATCTACTAACATTGTTTCATCCTGAATTGTCCCTCTGTCTAACCATTTAATCGAATAACCTTATTTGATTAAATTCATCATAATTCTTCTTTTAATTAAATAAATCCCTTGATTTAATCAAATCATTGTCTCTGTGTAATTAGCTAGGTCATTTCATCTTCCTATCTGTATTTAATTAAATAATCCATATTATTTGATTAAATCTCTAAAGTTCATCTAATTAAATTAAATAAATCAAACATTTATCTAATTTAATCCAACATCATCCCTCTTTAGTTAAATAAATCAAAATATCTATTTAATTAAATCTAAATCATTATTCCTCTCTTTTTTATTTAAATTAATCCAAAAATCTAAGTCAAAATAGTCAAATCAACTAATCCCTCATTAAATTAGTCAAATCTTGATTAATTTAATCCTAATCACTCCAATCCTCTAGATTTTGCAACTTGCACAATTAAATCATTTATTTGATTTAATAATTCTCTATTTACTTTCAAATTGGCACCAACTCCCCCATAAGATCAATAGTTTGCATATTCTCAATAGGATTTAGCTTATTTTCATCTTCTTTCATTGTGTTCTTGTTTTATTTCTATTTTGAATATGGTTAAATGGATTTTATGGGGAACCTCTATTCTAACTTGCATTTGATCTTATTAATGTGTTCATTTGTTGTGTTCTTGCAGGTATAGGATCTAGGTTCACACTAGGCTTCCAATGCCAACAAAGAGATGTGAATCCCAAGAAATTTACAAATCAATGCATGCTTGCTCCAATATGCAACATCCTGCATAACTGATTCAAGAGGAATGACTAGAACTGGCCGATCATGGTTTCGCAGTACCAACACAGTACCAACATGAAGATCTAGGAGGCAACACAGTACTAACAACCACTAGGCTATTGGAAACCCGAAGCTTCGCCATCCCCACACACCCTATAAACACAACAAAAACCCTCAAACAAAGCAACAAAATGAACCTTGCACAAACCCCGACCACAACAACCCACACACTAGCCATCAATCTCCCTCCAAACACCCGTCGACACCCAACTAAGAAAATGTAAAGAAACAATGGCTAGGGCACGGGCCTTAGCCAAGGAATGCAACACTGTCGACCATCGTAGTCATATTTTTCTTTCCATAAAATCCTGTTATTCTCTGCACTTCCCAGAAAACCACACCCCTTAATTATATTAATATTATTTTAATATAAAACATATTAATTTTTCAATTAAGAATATAAAACAATTGCTTAAAAAATCTAAAATAATATTTCACAATTATTAAGATAATGCACATTATCTAAAAAATGGTAAAATAATAATTCACCTTCTTACTTCTTAAAAATTGGCTCATAACACCCAAAAGTTTTTAGCCAATCATATTTAGAGAAATACTTTCTAAAATTGATAAAGTCAAATATTTTACATGTTCACTTTATGAAGATTAAATTTTATTGAAAAGAATAAAAATGTTTGTTTCTAATTAATTTAAAAACAAATTATTAATAATTAATTATACAAGAAAAAACAAAACTCATTACAATAGCATTACCTAATGGCACATAGTGGATGCACTTTCCTAACTTAAAATTAAATTCTAGAGAAAACATCTACAACAAAATTTAACAACCATATTTTCTTTTTATAATGCATGGCAAGTAGTTAAGGAAAACTTGGAAAACAAATAATATTTGGCACATTATTTAATTTTCTTTTATTTATTTATTTATTTTTCATATTATTTTGTATTATGAGTGTATGATTCTAGTATATGATATTGATTGATGTGTATTGTTATTACTTTCTATTTTCAATTTATTTTTTAAAATAAAATATATTTCTTATTTAATTAAAATTTAGTTCTTATATTATTGATTTTTATTCTCATGTCAAATCCTCACATAAATGATTTAGGTCAATCTTGTATCGTAAATCTAATTTTTATGTTCAAAATTTTAATTTCATCTCAATTTTGGGCTAGCTCAACTTCAACTAATCATTATGTGCTAACTCTCATACCAAAACTTTCAAATTGTGTGCCTAGATTGTAGATAAAAGAACATAACCCTAGATAATTATCCAGCTATCACTAATAATTCAAAATCAGCCCTATCCTCCAAAATCACTCTCTTGTAACAATGTACCTCTCGTTATTACTCTTATCTTTGCCATTAAAAATATTTTGCATTAACTATTTCAATTACATCGCCTTTGTCAAAAAAAATCAAAAACCTTAATTTTATACTAGGTCATGTCATCACTATTTACACTTTTGTTCAAGATCCAATTTATCCTTATCATTACAATGCTATTTACATTCATTGTTTGTTGTATTCTAAGTTTATCAAGATTATTATATTGATCAACTAGGCTTGTCTAAGGAGAATTTTTTTTCATAGAAAGCTTTTATAATTGAATCTCCCTCCCTCATTAAGGAATATAACTTATTTTCAAAAATGATACTATTAGCCACACTCCTAGACTAATAAAAATAAATTGTGATGAATTTATTAGTCTACTTATAAAAAAATAACATGTTGATTTTTATAACAACCGTTGAAATGAGAAAGTGGAGGGAGCATAGGAGAAGGTAAGTTTGGTTCAAACAAAGGGGAAAGGGATGAAGAAAATGGTGAACCAATTGCGGAAAGGTGCTGCTCATTAGAGGACGAAGATGTGGATTCCTTTTTGACTCCATGGTTGGAGGCTTAGAGGTACGATTCCAGTTCAGATGATGAGGATGTTTCTCTCTTTGACCTATGGAGGGAGGCACAAAAAATTATTTTTTTGGCGCACTCTTCTATTGTTGTTGTGTCTAGTTCAGGGCCTAATGACCTTGGCCATGCCCTCAAGAAGGACTTTTTGCAAACACCACCATCACATTATCACTAGGTCTACACACTTTAAATCTTTCTAATATTGCTTTGTCAATATTTAAACACACCCAACAAGAGATTGTTAAAGTAGTCTCCAAAAAAATGCATGATTTCCCACTTGTCCCACAAATTTAGCTCAAATTATCTCAGAAGTCAATATTAGTAATTTGTAAGAAAGAGAGTGACCAAGAGAACTTCAAAAATTTATATAGTAGTCAAATATAAAGACATCTATACCTAGCTACACATTTAAACAATGCCTAGACATGCATAAAAATGCCTAGGTTTAGAAAACTTGTTTGATAGTGCCTAAAGTTTAACATATTTTTTATTCCAATGTCCTTTGCCCATTGCTGACATCAAATGCACCACATTCATGTTCCACATGTTCTAATTCCAATTATTTTTGTAGCATTTCAATTTACACTCTTCCATTCTTAGCTCATTACTATGATAAGCAAGATTATATTAGAACTTAGTTTCAAGTTTTTATTTACAATATTAATTTGATTTATTGCATAGTTAGTATCTGGAAATAATTTCTTTTAAGTAGTGCACTTGGGGGATAGTTAAAGCAATCTTTTAAAAAACTTTAAAACCAAAATATAATGTGAGGGGATGTGAGGTAAAGTTAGATGAAAAATGAATAAAATTATAATTAAATTCCTAGAGGGTCTAGATTACAAACATGAAATCCAAATGAAAAGAAGTTGGGAAGAAAGATTTAAGGAAAGGAAAAAAATACACTACAACAATTGTTAGAAATGAGAAACAAAAAAGTAGTTCTAATATGAATTTAAGGTCTAGGGAAATTTTAATAAAGAAAACTAAAGTTAAGTTAGCATATGAATTTTGAATATTTAAAACATTAAAATATTGCCTAAAGTTTAAGAAATAAACCAAATTAAGATACAAAATCTAGGGAAAAATAAAATTGGAGATTAAATATAGAGAGAATGATCATCAATTGGATGAAACTAATCAAATACAAGGAATACTGAGAAATGCCAAAAAATATAAACAAAAGGAGATTGAGAGAAAATGTAAATGTAGAAATCAAAAAATAAAACAAGAAAATATAAAAATATTATCGAAGGCACAATTTGATCGACATTTTCAATAAGAAAATGAGTGCCTAGTTTAAAAATAATTAGGGTGTGTTGTGGCCACAACATCTTTATCCATTTCCACATGTTCAAATAGTAAAAAATGAATGCCTAATGATTTATTATAGGTAAATAAGCAAGTAGAGAATAGAAAAGAGGACAGCAACACTCATGAAGTAGAAATCACAAAGTAAAACACATAACATAAGCAATTATTGTATTTTTTAGTTGCATTTATACTAACTCTAACATTTTTATCCCTGTATATTTCTCAATGTTTCAATTCTTCAATCTTTTTAAATTTGTGTGGGGCTTGATTATCATCAAAGAAGTTTTGATGTTTGGCCTCCTTGAGCTAAGCATCTAAAAGGTGAGTACAACACCACCCAATCTAAATATATAGGTTGTAAAGTTGAAAGAACATCATTTTGGTTGTATAAGGCACCTCCATAACATAAAACTACTCTCAATCCAATACAATCTAGATTAAAATGATGTAGACTTGAAAAAAACCTACATTGTCTTTGACCTTTACCCTCTTTTACTTTTTAATATTAAAATACTAAACTAAAAATAATAAAATAAGTATAAAATGAACTCTTTAAGAGAATATTATTTTCCCTTTGCAATATCATACTTAATTTTTCATTTCAAAATAGTTAACAAAAAACATCATATAAGACTTATAAATCATTTATAAATTGTTAAAAAAAATTGAAATCCCTCGTGATTTCATGACATTTATCAATAATTGAAATGAAACAAAATATCAAGCAACCAAAATTAATTACCTCCAAACTCTCCCTCAAAATTGTAAATAATAATAAGAAATAAGATTTTATAATATTTTTAATAAGGAAAAAATCAAATACTCTAAATTTTAAAATAGTATAATAATATTAAATTACTTACTTTTTAATATTAATATTTAAATTATAAAATTTTAATTTATTATTTTGATATAAAATATTTTTTAGAAAATAAATTACAAATTATATTTTTAATATTTTAACATCAAAATCAATAGTGGTATGGTGTGATGGTTAAGTTGTTGCGTCGTTGTTCTTGTCATCAAAGTTCAAACTCCATTGGAATGTAATTGTTGACTATTTATATTGGGGATGAGGTCCCCCGATTGTGACCTCATCCCCCGATTGTGACCTCATGCTTGATTTACCCCTCTAATAAAAACAAATTATTTCGACACCAAAAACATTCCAATAGAATAAATAAGAGCCTCAATATTGGGGAAGTAACTCCTTAAAGACAATATATACAATGAACATAGTGAATCATTGATAAAATAACTGGTATAATGAATAGAACTAGAGGTTGGTATGGCACTAATAAAAGAATACTGTGCCTATATGTTTAGGCATGATATTGACCTACATTTTACTTCTTCCCCCTATTGGTTGTTGAATAATCACAATTACATAGAATGTAAGACTAGAGGCATTTGACAGGCTACCTAAAAGTATAAGTTGAGCCAATTACATCCAAATCATAATGAATTTCTCTACTAATGAGAGAAAGCAATAGGGCTGACTTGAGATGAGAGAAGCCCATGTCGTTGGAAACCATAGATCCTGAGCACCTGGTCATCTGCAAAATTCAAAGCCCTCTCCATTCCCTGCAGACAATCTTCTACCTTATATATTTTATTATGATGTCCACTGCATGGTTGGCACCCAGTAAAATGAGTTACAAAAGGTTTCCTCTGTGAAATCCCTGCTCCTTTCTTGTGCAAATAGTACTCCTTCATCTTCCTATACATTGGGCCACTTTTCTCTGCATATCTTCTTTTTAATACTGGATATTCATCTTCCATGGCCTCATACCACTTGGTAATATTCTCATAAAGTTTCACCACATCAAGCCAATACCCCTGAAAAAAGTAAGAATTTTCTATATAAATCTTATCTGCCCACTTCTCTCTTTCCTTGATCATGAGATAAATTAGAGCAGATTGATCATCTGAATCAGTCACAGCCCTGTCAGGAAGAACATCAGATAAAATCTTAGCAAATGGAACATACAAAGGACTCAGTGGCCCCATGGCAGACCACCTCTCCATGAAATCCATGGACCATTCACAGTTTCTAATAAGAAATACACCAGCATTCACACCAAGCCAGCTTCTCTTCACATAAACATCTTTCTCCCATCCATGAACAACCATGTTAAAGTCCTTATACTTCTCCATGGGGTGCTCAAACTCCATATCTGTTATGATAGCATCTGAGTCAATCCACCAGATCCATTCTGCTTCAGGATGAGCCACCATGGCTGCCCTTACCAATGGAATCTTGGCCCAGAATGTTATCATCTGTGGATGAATGAGAATATTGTTGTAGAACAAATCTAAGCCATGGAGCCTGCAGTAATCCTGCTTGTTCTTGAAGAACCTTAGCAGAAGATGATCCCCATTACGATTCTTGCAAGGCTGAAACTGAGAACCAGTCAGGACTAAGATTCTGGGATTTCCTCCTTCAGTGTAGTTCTTCACATGGGGATGCATTTTCAACCATAGCTCTCTCTTCCTGTCCCAATTTTTTATGGTTTTTCCCACACTGTAATTGAAATCAGAATCTGCATAGAAATTATCAGCACTTTTTTCCCATTCCTTCTCAAACAAAGGATCTCCATCTTCATCCCTGGACTGTAATTCTTGCTTCTTTTCAATACCACTTCCACTTTCCAGGCCCACATTCCCTCTCTGATTTTGTTGAACTTCAATGCTACTTGGGTCCTTCAAAACCCACAATTGAGAAGATCCATTGGACCTAGCTATAAGGGGCATTGAAATGACACCAGAATAGCAAACTCTCCACAAACTCCAACATAGGAACAGAGCAGCCATGCCACCTCCAAAAAAAACCATCCCATCACAGAATTTTTTAGTCTTTGTGAGCAGAAGAGACATGATGACCTTATTTGCAGGCCTTCTGGACTTTGATGAATCCATCCTTAAGGTCCCTATTGTTATCTCAGAGGATCTCTTTATACAGTGATTGGGCTAATAATCACATCTAAATCATTTCTAAACTAACGAAAATTAAGATAATAATTGTTCTTGGTGCAGGAGATTTTCACCGATTTTAGAAATAAGTGAGATGTTCCACCTACCTTAAGAAAGATACATGGCATTGATACTTCTTTGGCTGTATCTGTAAAACGTGTAGGCAAGTCTGTGGGGAATCAAAATGATTCCAGATCTAATGTGATGTTCATTTAAAAGGTTTTATCAGTCGGTAGAATGTGGCATCAAACACCAGTCATTGATGGGGAAAACCTGTGCCTTGTTTGCTCTTGATGTTTTACGAAATGTACGTGGAGTTGTGAGATACCGACAGATATTTAGTGGATTTTAGAAAGAACCATCCCGTCTTCTGAACAGACTGCTTGCCAACAGCAAAATTATTAAGAAGCTACCATTTCACATTCACAGATGAATCTATGAATCTTCCCTTCTTTCCTTAAACATCGATTTCATATTAACAATGTGAAAGATCTCATAAAGACCCGCCACCAGATTTGCAGAGTAATTAGATTGTAAATGGGTAAATTTTGCAGTTTTCTTACAGCATTTCTGAAAGAGCATGAATTAAATATTAATGAGCATTTTGTTTGAGGTGCTATCCATGTACCAAATTCGGGTTAAAGGTTTCTTACAAGGCACATAAACAGTACAACATAATAGTAGTTGTAAATCCCCCAATATTTGAGGACTTTTACTACCCCTTTGAAGGTAAATTAGAAGAGTAGTTGGTATGAGTTTTCCACAGTCCATGAACTTACAGTATTTAGCTTTTGGATTCAATTGTGTAAGTTTTTTGTATTGATAATGTTTTGGGTCACACACAGTGATCCATCATCAGGAAGATGGAGAAAAAATAAATAAGAAGAGCTTAAATTGTTGGCATGTGGTGGTTAATGTGTGAACACTTTAGAGTGAGTGTGGTCCCCACAGTAAAGTGTTGACATGTTGACCACAATCTGCTGACCGTTTACAGCAGGTAAGTTAAATCCTCTTCCTCATGAATGATTGTATCATCAAGTATGTTATCTCCCTCTGTTTATGTTGCTTGTGCATCGTCTACTTCTCTTTGCTTCCCTCTTCAACTCCATGAGATCTTCGTTGGTAAACATATTGTCCACATTTTCACAATCCAATCCATCCAAGTTAGTTATATTAAATGATTCATTCCTCTCCACCTTTTTGACATGAAGGTGAATATTATATTGTACAAAGACAAGGCCATTGAGGTGCACTTGAGTAAGCTTATCTCTCTTCTTAGTGTGAATGGTCTCAAACAAGCTCTAATTGCACTTATATATAGAAATGAGCAAATAGGTGTGACACAATTCATGAATGATCAATCTCTCAAGTTCAATGTTCAAGTACCATAATATTCTTACAAGTATTCAAGTAAGACATTTACAAATTATAACCTTGTAATAATGTAAGTGAACTAAAACTGTATTTATTATACAAGTGCATAATTAAAAAGACTCAAATTTTAAATAGATTGTTATGTCACTCTTCAAATGCAAAGGATTAAATAAAAGAAACCCCCTTTATAGCTTTGTAAACCCTCAACTCATCTAGAATTCAATCTCTAAGGCTTCCTTTTGATGACATCATCTCTATTTATGTGTTGAGATCCACCATAAACTCTTCATTAACCTTGGGGGAATTAGAAAAAAATAATTACATTCTAATTAGTATTCCATTATATGTCTTAATTGGTGGAGTTATGTGTTCCATCTTGAATCAATTATACTCCAACAATTTCATACTATGTTTTATTTCAACCATAAAATGCTAGAGGGATTCCTTTTTGCTATTGGCATTTTATCACCATCAACCAAACATGGAACCTTTATCAAATGTATCATTACATAAAATAGTTTAAATTTGAAGATAAATAATTAAAATTGATAGGTGGAATGGTGAGAATTACATACCTTCACTTTTCCCCTTCATTTTGGACTCACTTTGATTGAGTTCTCCTTTAGACAATAACTAGCATACAAGTGGCATGTTTCTACACTAGGAGGTAGCATATTCCTAGATCCTAGCATTGTTTTTCCTCCACACATCCTCAAGAATTAATTTCAATCCCTAGTTTAACCATTTTCCTACATAGATCAATTGTTGCAAAGATGATTGTCGTTGCACCAAAAGATCAACCTGTTAATGCCCACTACAACTGCCATAATTAATGAATCCATGAGAGATGGTTAAGCCATGTCACAAACCCAAGTGTTGTGTTGCACAACACAAGGAAACCAAGGCCACACACCTTGCAACAATCCCCCCTAGGGAAAGTGAGGAGTTCAAACCTGTGACCCAGACTCTAATACCAATTGTTGCAAAGACAATTGTCATTGCACCGAAAGATCGACTTGTTAATGCCTGATACAACTACCAGAGTTAATGAATTCATAGGAGGCAGTTAAGTCATGTCACAAACCCAAGTGTTGCACTGCACAACACAAGGAGACCAAGGGCACACACCTTGCAAAATCAATTAAGTAATACTATAATATCAACCCTAAACTTTTCAAAATTCAAATTAGATCTATGACATCCCCTCCAACTAGTCATTGTCCACTAACTTGAAGCATGAAGCATTTTCAATTGTATTCTAGGGTGTTGTATAAAAGAACAAACCCTTATTTTAACAAATCTAGGGGACATCATCAAAAATATAAATATCTCACACATACTTGCATCATTTTTCAAGGAGAACATTTGGACATTTGTTGTCATATATCAACATCTACATAACTAGATATAGGCTTACTACATATTTTCTTATTGATTTTAAGAATTATTTAAAATTCATTGAATCTATTTGCATAGATGTTTGACTAAGAAGAACATGACCCTTGCTTTGCAAGCTCCTCAAAGGTGTTTGTAAACACCACAAGTCTAGTTATTATAGATTCAAATATTGAAAGGTAGGGAAAACTAGTTTGTAGCTCATAGAACCCACTATGTCGAGTATTATGTAGCACATACTAATTTTAGGCATATAGGTCTATTTCATGTCATATAATCAACCCAAAATTATTTTATGTCATGAGTTTCCTAAATTGAAGCAATTTTTTTCTTTGTATCAAAGCATCATCAAGCTAGATATGATATTAGAGTTGTAGACACTTAAAATTGTCCTAATCAATATCACACATTTGATTCGATCTACTAACACCATTTTCGTCTTGATTTGACCACTTTCGTCTATTTAATTAAATAATCCTGATTGTTTAATTAAATTCATCATTTTCTTCTATTAATCAAATAATCAACATTATTGGATTAATTCACCTCTTTCATGCTAATTTTCTTCCTATTTGATTAAATCCCTTAATTCCTCTCATTTGATGAAATAATCTTTAATTATTTGATTAATTGTCATAATCCCACCCTTTTAATTAAATGATCCAATTGTTTAATTAAAATCCTAGATTCTTTCATCTTGCAAAATTAAATAATATCTTAATTATTTAATTGACTAATATCTTTTAATTCCTCCAATTCAAATTCAAATTCAAATATTTCCCTCCCACATGGAAATATCTTACACATTCCTCCTAATTTTAAGGATTTGTGTTTGTTGAAATCAATTGCAACTCTTTTTTTCATCAATCCATGTGATCTTTCAATCTCATCCATGGATTTGATCCTTGATCCATGTCATTCCCTCTCATCCATTTCTATCCATTGATTAACCAAATTGATCCTAGCCATTGATTCACCTAAAAATCCTATAAATAGCCCTCATTTTATGAGTAATTCATCCACAAAGCATTAGAGTAATTGAACTATAGCCATTTTTATATCCATTTTGAGAGAATTTGAGCATTTTCCATCCAATTCACCATTAGAGCACCATTTAAAGCTTGCTTCAACAATGAGATTAGGAAAGGGTTGATCATTCTGTTGGATCTAAAAAATGTAGGCTACAAATCTTGAGAGGATGCTAGGTTCTATGATCAAACTTGTAACATTTTTGAACCAATGAATGGAGTTAACCTGTATGGTTGATAACTCCCTGTACTTTAGACTTTGCTAGACCTAGGCAGGTAGACCCTAATTGCTGAAGTATATTGATAATTGTGTGATTTAATTGGGCTTAAAGATCTATCCACAGTGGCATGAAGTGTGAAATAGATGGAGGCTTGATAACTAATCTACTTCTAATGTGTCAATTGGTAATTTATGATGTGAAATTGGATAAGTAATGTATGAATGGGATGAACCAATGCTCTATTGGGTATGTAGAGTCAATGAAGTTCTATAATAAATGGTTAGTATTGGTTATAATCCTAATTGTTTGGCACTTAATTTTGTTTATACCTTGTATAAATGTGCATGGATGTGGTTGACAGACTCTTCTTAATGATCCAATTGATCTTATTAGGTTATTGTGATTTATTAAAGGTATTTTTAATCCTTCTTTGAAGGAACCAATTAACATAATCACACAATGACAACAAATGTGTATTGACAAAATAAATTATTCCTTTAATTTGAATAACAAGATAACATCAATGTGGAGACAATATGCCAATCATATCAATTACCTAACTCTTCTTACTGATCCAATTATTACCACCAAGTTACTTTAAACAATTAAAAGGGTTTTAATTCATTGACATAAACCAATTAACTTGATTACACAATAACAACAAATGTGTCTTGATGAAATTGAAATATCAGCATGGATATACAACTTCAAATAATAGAAAAGTAGTAATGTGGAGACATCCAGATAATTGTATCAAATTAACAAAAAATGGACACCAATATTGAACCATACAAAATTAAAGATCTTCCATTGATTTCAACCAAAATTTATGCATGTATCATGGTCCATACAATAAAATCTATATGATAAGCATTCTAAAAGTATCTCTTCTATATCTCCTATATTCTCCCTAGTCACTCTTACTTTCCTATCACTACACATCCAACTTATATACCAATGTTTTGAAGAGGACACACCCCTTCGTTAATGTCTTTTGAAAGTAACAACAATTAAACATAAACAATTAAGCTCTAGTGAGCCATAAATGAACTTTTGTTATGTGATCTAAATAATCATGTCTCAAATGTGTATCAGCATCTTTAGAAGAATTTCTTGTGGCTATCTCCATGATCACCATTTTCTCCAAATGTTCACATGTCTTGTCTAGTGCTGATTTCTCGCTCTTGGCTGCTTCCAAGGATCCATGCAATATCAACTTGCATTCCTTTATCCATTCATTCCAGTCTTTCAATTATCCATCATTTCTGAATAGTGTAGGCACCCCTTCCTTTGCAGTATTAGTGAATCCCTTTGCATCTCCTTGAAGCTCCTCATAGTAGCCTTGGTGCTTTCTCATGATATCCTTAGTAGCAGTGATGGCTCCATTGTCAAAAGTATCTTTCTTTTGTATTTCCTAGATTTTTTCCTAAATTCAGTCATTTAATCTTTTATGCTCCTGGATTGTAGTATAACTCTTGGAATGGGTCAACCAAAACTTGTTCATCCAAACCATCAAGTTGGTGTGCCTTTTCTGGAATGCTGCAGAGAGTGCATCAATATGGCTTTTTCTCATTTGAGCTTGTATATTTGATTCTTCACTCTTATCCTTGGATTGGGAACCCTCTCCTTGAGTTAGCAATTTGGTAGGTCCCTACAGTGTACCCTTGATCATGTCCTTCAAGAAATCATTTTCTTTGAGGATCTTCTCATTATTCATTTTGTACATATATCTTTCCTTGATCAACTTTTGAATTTGTGCTTTATTTAATTTGGAAACATTTATGCCAATATCAACAGTAGACACAAGATCAATCTCTCCTACCTTCAATGTCATTATATGGCCAAATGCCTTCTCAGTGTCAATGATCACAGACTTCTTGTGTGGAGGATACAGGGCCCAAATCATGAGAGAATTCTCATCAGGATTATATTTTGATCCTGTATACACTTTTGTAACTCCTTCTGGGCTTAGCTTATGTGTGGCATCATTATTATGCAAGAAACTCTAAAAAAAAAGGGTTGAGTTTAAATCCAAATGAGGGAAAATCATTACACCAGATTCCTCTAACAATTTCCTCCCTCTCTCTGGAGTCATATCCTTTATCTCATTTTCCACATCTGATTTCAATTTTTTTAGCAATTGGGCTTCATTGCTAGGTGTAACATCTGTGATAGACTCCCTTATTGCTTTCCCCTTTTGCTTGTATAAAAATGATCTAAATTCATAAGACTTTATGAATTCATCATCAGAAACAAAATACTTAAGGCTAACTACCTAGTATCTGTATCAGATGTTTCTTCAACTTCTTGCTCTCTATTAGGAGGTTGATACTCCTCTACTCTCATTTTAGAAATTTTATCCATTTGAACTTGATGTTCCTTTTCCCCAATAGACTCTTCACTTCTAGAAGACAACATTTCTGCTTCTTCAATTTCCTTCATTCTCTGCTCCATCTTCCTGTTATATTTATTAATGGCCAATTCTACTTCCCTCTCTTCCATGTTTCTGATTATATCATCATGTGGGTAGGGTATGTGAGCATATCCACCCAAGTTTACTTTCTTTCTAGCAAAATCAATGTAGCCTCTAGGATCAAATCCTTTTCTTGGTGGTTCCTTCTTCAAATTGAAATGAGATAACTTATTTAAGATTAAATCATACCCTTCTTTAGATAATACAGTAAAGTCTCTAAAACACAATGTACTTGGCATGAATGATTGTTTTTCATAAGCACTCAGATTCATAACACTTGAATAATCCATCTGTCTGACAATTTCCAAATATGCAATTCTATATGGTACTATTTTTGGGAGAAGAAAAGGTGTATCCTCAAAACCATACACCCTAATCATGGTGGCATCAACATAGTAGTACCAATCACCCCAATTGTGACCAACAGTTGTAGGTCCATTGAAATCTTTAGGCCTTAGAAATCGTTTAATCTCCTCAGTCAAAGAATGATCACAAGGGTGGTTAAAAAATTTATACAATATCTTGACAAAATATTCCTCAAAATGAATACAACTAGAACTCACAAATCTACTATCCCAAATAGTAGTCCATAGTTGCACTGGTAGTGGCTGATCTTCCTTATCAAATTGTGAAATTTTCAGTTCTTCTGGCCACATCCCTATCGCCTGTCCATAATACAATATCATATGCATGAGGATAGAATAATGATCGAAGTGTAATGTAGGAGATCCATTTTTGATTGCCATTAACCCCAAATCAATCCCCTTGAAAATATGTGAGGTATAATCAAATGGCCTTGCATTGTGGCACTGGATATCTGCTGCAATCACCATTGGACCTATTGTTACGAATTCAGAGGCTTAAGTCCCTAATACCTAACACACCGAGAAATATTTGTGTTTTAAGTAGGGTTCAAATAAGTCCACATGAAAAGGAGGCCCATTATTGTCTTCGAGTGGAACAAGGTCTCCATCCTTTCTTGGTCTGTGTAGTGGCAATCTCCATCCTTTATAGGTTGTGTCCATTCTCCAATATTCCCTTTCCAAATCTTCATGTACAATAGGATCATCACATGAGTCACTTAGGTTAAAGACTTCACAGAGTGCAGTCTTGGACACATGTATAAAGGGTTCACCCTACAAGTTACAGATGACTTTCAAGTCTGGGTTATAATTCTTAGCTAGAAGCTTCACAAGTTCTACATTCACAAATACATTTAGAATGACCAGTTTCCCCAAATTAAAACTCCAGGGATTGTACATTGGTTCGAACCTATTTCTCCGGTGATAGTGGAACATGAATAATTCATAACCTCTAACAGGGGTCCATGCATCTCCTATGTGTCTGCATTTGTCTTCAAATATTTCTACATCGACCCTTAGTTGTGTAGACCTTCTGGCCTTTGGCCCTGAACTAGGTAACTGATCGATAAGGTCTTGGTTTAGTTTTCTCTCTTTTGTTTTGGGCTCCTCCCATGTTTCAATTTTTTTTTTTTACCTCTAGGTTGACTACTTTCACCTTGTTGTTTTCTTCCCTTTGTTTTCCCAGAGCTTGAACCTTCAATGATTTTCTAAGGTGGAAAAACTGAATTATAATTTCAAATGCAAAGAAAATTTGTAAGCTTACTTGTGAGTCTCCATTTGTACTGAATTCTTTGGCTTTTTTTCGACCTCTCATCCTTCTTGCTGCGAATTCTAGAAATATTTTTGTTCATTCTTCTTTCAATCAGAGAATATTTACATGATGTACATTCATGCAACCATTAATGTCTACTTTTGAGCATGAATGCAAGTAGGTTTTTTGAATTTTTCAATGTCAGAATGAAAAGATTATATCGGTGAGACTTCTTCAATTTTTGGATGATCTATGTGTCCAACTTGTCACCACCTTTGTTTTACATATTCACATTTGATTGCTAAGACATAAATGAATTTCTTTTCGATGTGGAGTGTCCTTTTGATTTATCATTCTTGGTTGGGAAGATTGAATAATTCTCCTACCAATGCAATATAATTGGCCTTCTTGTTTTTCAACTCATACTACTTCGGGGAGAAAGTTGTGAAGTTTCCCTGATTTCAAAGCTTTCTGAATCACTAGAAGTCCTTTCGATCATCGCCCAGTGTTACCTCGATGGATGGTGATCCCTTCTCATTACCATCGACATGACAAGGACCATCACTAAGAGAATGGAATTTCTCTTCGATGTCTTTTGGTCTCTCCGATATGCTCCTTCTACCGCCTCATTCATTTGGGACCGGTTGGCAAGAATCTTCCCAAAATTTCCTTTATTGGCGTAACCTATATGGTTAGTGAGATATGAGTGATTCATCCTGAGTGTACAAGTCTCCACTATATTTTTTCTCTTGTCTCATCGGTGAAAGAAAATATATGTCTCGCAGATGATGTTTCCATCGGTGTGAGTTAAGAGCTGGACATGATTTGACAACTTCACTCTGACTATTTTTTTCTTGCAAATAAGCTTTCATCGGTGAGATGACAAGCATTGTCTTTCTAATTATGTAATCTCCATGGTCTTTGATTAGTATGACTTGGTTTATCTTTTTCCGATATGTACAAAATGTTCAAACTGAAAAGCTATCACTTGTTGCTCAGAAAGTTCTTCCCTGATCTTGCCAATATGAACCAATTATTTTAAAATTCTTGCTCAGTGATGACCAGAGGAGTGCTTGTGTATCAAAGGCTAAATTAATGGGATTATTGATAAACATGGATTGTGAAATGGATCTTGTTAGACAAATTTCAACAATTTGTGTTGTTTATGAAATTAAGATGTGGAAACTTTCTGGGGTACATGAGTGAAGGCCAATAAAAAAAGATGATATTTTTATAGTCCCAACACATTCCACATCAATTCAACACAAATCCACCATTGGGATGAGGTTTTCTTGTTTAATTAGATTTCATTTTATCAATTTGAATGTTATTTCATGTTTCATAGATTCTTAATTATCTTTGCAAGAATTTCATTGGAAATATGACTTAGTCAGGTTAATTGATTGATTTACTTACTTAATTCAATTGTGTTTAACCTAGTTATGATTCATGTTCATAATGCACATGTGGTGCATCTATCTAGGGGGATAAAAATAATGTCATATCCTTTTTTCTCTTGGATTGATATGTGCTACCACTCAAGGGAAGTTGGTAGTAACAGGGAGTTTGGAGTAAAAGAAGTATTGGTCAAAGGAGGAGTTTATAGTGCTACTATTTTAATTGAAGATCTTTGTCCCATCCCTGAAGCCAAAATATGTGTTGTTGTTTTGTGTAGATGT
The DNA here is from genome assembly GCA_007258455.2 of Sequoia sempervirens. NCBI lineage: Eukaryota > Viridiplantae > Streptophyta > Pinopsida > Cupressales > Cupressaceae > Sequoia > Sequoia sempervirens. Next base: position 103,991 of record VDFB02384350.1, read on the forward strand.
GTGTGGCCCTTTGTCCTTGATGTCAAAGGGGGAGAGTGAGTAGGTGTGTGTTTCCATCAATGCCAAAGGGGGAGATTGTTGGCAGTTGTTTTCATTGATGTCAACACTTGGTGAATTGGTTATGATTTTCATTGTTGTCAGTCTTTGAGAAGTAGGAGAGATTGCTGGTTGTCTTTGATGTCAAAACTTGGTGAGTTTGTTACATATTCTTGTGAGATTTTTGGTACCTAATTTTCATTGCACTTGAGGATATTTTTCTTGGTGAGATTGTTGAAATGGTTTTCAACCCTTTGGAACATTGTTTCATTGGTTGTAACTAACAACATTCTATTTGGGCTAACATTGATGTAGGATGGTGTTGTTGAAGTTCATGGTTGGATGTCATGCCTTGTTTGATGTTAATCAAAGAAGTATTAAGTATTGTTGTTGTCAGTAGATTTGATTTCATAATGATATATTAAGATAAGGATTAGAAGCATTTAGATGAGGATTAGAAGTGTGAGTGTGGAATGTTTGAAGAAGTGAAAAGGAGTGTGAGTGTGGAATGTATTGAATATCCAGTAGAGTTGGTGCTAAAAGTGTGAAGAAGAAAGATCAGATGTGCCTTAATGCCTCAGTCAATAGAGTGAATTGTTGACAAATACTGTAAATTTTCTAAATCCTTTTTGTATCTCGCTCTAAGATAGTGAATCTCATCAGGTCCTTATATCTTGCCCCTGGAGTTGTATTTGCTTCATTTTTGCAAGTCTTTTGTATCTTTCTCTAATGTAGTGTGCCTTAGTTTGCAAGTCCTTTTTGGCAGTGAGACTTTATATTGTGAGTTAACTCTCATCGTGGTTTTTCCCTCATTTGGTTTTCCATGTAAATATGGTGTTAACTTGTGGATGTGTATTTCTTGTCTCTTTTATCATTGCTACTGATCTGGTTAAGGATAAAATTATTATATCTTTAATTGTTGAATATTGATGAGTTTTTTGAAGGTTTAAACTACTGCTAATCATTTTAAATGTTTTTATTTGGTTAAGAATCTTGTATTGTGTTGAAGAGTTCAAGGTCCGGAGGGGTTCAAGTTTTTGTAGATACTGATTCACCCCCCCTCTTAGTATCCGGTGTGTTCAACATAATATACAACATTTCATTAATAATAATGTTATCCATGTTGATGATGTATGGGGATAATCATTGGGTTACTCCACCAAATCAAAATATATAAATATATACTAATCCTTTTCCAGCAAATGCATAGTCTAACAAAAGCACAAAATTTTAAAAACACCTCCATTTAGTAAGATCCCATTGTGTAACATGATATATGATGGATGATGTGTTTAGAGGGTGAGGAATAAGAGGTAATGACATGTCAATGGAAGGAAGAACCGCCCTATAAGGTAATATTATTATAAAATGGGGGAATTATGTGAGGAACATAGGTGTACGATAATATTATTAGCTACAAAAGTATGAGTAGATGTGGAATGATGTGAGGTAAGTCAAATATTGAGAGAAAGGTGATGGTGAAACTAGAGGTATGCATGGAAGAGGGAGGAAGATGGGTGGTGGATACCATGAAGTTCTATTTGTAGGATGAGAGGAGGAAGAGTTGAAAGAGGATGACATATGGGTGAGAGGAGGAAGAATTAAAATAGGATGATGGATGAGTGAGAGGACACACCATTGGAAGAACTCATGATAGTTATTCACTCCAGAAGGGGCGCACACTAATACACTATATAAATTAATAGCCAATTCTTGAGGATATTCAACATGAAGGATATTAATAAGAAACATCCCATAAGGAAAATATTATGAATGAAAAATTATTATACTAACAAATCACATATGAACCTAAAATGAATCTAATGGATGAATGAAATGATTATTATGAAAGTATTCTTAGACTAACAAATCACATACGAACAAGAGCTGAAGTTGGAGAAAATTCAAGATTCCCAAATATATTGCTGAGAAGTTGGAGAAAATTCAAAGGAATTTCCTCTGGTCTGGTACTGAGGAAAAGAAGAAATTTGCTCTGGTTAAATGGGACAAAGTCTATCAACCTAACATTGTGGTGGGCTTGGAATTAGGACTATCTCTAATACCAATAAATCTTTAATGGCCAAAGTGGGTTGGAACCAACTGAGGAATAGAAAGGATTGGTACAAGATAATGAATGCTAAATATCTTCAAAACAAACTTTTGATTGACTTCCTTTCAGAGGTTCACCCTTTGGGTTCCCTAGCCTAGAAGAGTATTTGTAGTCTGCAAGGTTTGCTAAGGAATGGGATAAAATGGAAGATTGGTAATGGTAATAAAATAAAATTCTGGGAGCACCCTTGGCTACTTGAATCTCCTTTGGAAAACTATGAATTTAGAAATCTTATGAGATTGGCTCAAAGATTCTTTGGTGTTTATATTAGTGATTGCCTCCTTGGTCCTCATGGTGCTAGGAAATGGAATGATTTAGCCCTATGCTGCCCTTTATCCCTTGGCCTAAGCCTCCCTTCCAAGACTCTACAGGAGTTGCTTTCCCTTACTAGACTTCCTTCAACCAACATGGGGGATGAGTTCTTTTGGATTCACGATAAGCTGGGAGATCTTTCAGTTAATCGGCTTACAATCTACAAACAGACCAGGGTGTTGTCCTTGATCTCTGGAAGAGGGTCTAGAATTGAAACATGATCCTGAAAGTTAACTTCTTTTGGTGGACTACCTGCCATAATAGGATCCTGACTCAGGACAATTTGAGGAAAAGGGGATTTCAGATTCCCAACAAATGTTTTTTATGCAAGTGCAATGAAGAATTAGTGGACCACTTATTGTTACACTACCCGTTTGCTATTGGTGTTTGGGAGCTAGCTATAGAACATTTGGGAATTCAATGGACTATGTGTTAGGATATTAGATCCTTTATTTTGAGTTGGACTGGACCCTACATCCACCATTTTCCTTGTGAAATTTGGAACCAGGTTCCCCCCATTATCTGTTGGTGCTTATGGAAAGAGACAAACAATAGGATTTTTAGGAACATTGAGATGAGTCTAAAGGAGGTTTTTGGTATTGGTTCTCAGCTCATTGTGGAAAAAATTTCACTCTTCAATGGGAGAACCCCAGATAAAGGTTCGATTGAGAGGGAAATTGTCATGGCCAAAGCTTGGCATCAAAACCTAGATGCAAGCCCTTATGAAAACTCCAGATCCATGGCTACAAGAGACACAAAATGGAAGCCTCCAGACAGTGGTTGGTATAAACTTAATTTTGATGGGGCTGCCAAAGGCAACCCAGGTAGAGCTAGCATAGGAGATATTATTAGAGATTGCAAAGGAAATTTTGTGGTTGGTTACTCTAGGGGGATTGGTATCCATTCCTCTATGATTGCGGAAACTAGAGTGTTGCTTAAGGGCTTACAATTGGTTGTTTCTATGGGGATTGCAAACCTTCATATCGAAGGTGATTCTAAGTTTATTATTGATGTTGTTAACTTTGGCAGATTACTGGGGTGGAGTACCAAAGACATTCTATTAGACATAAGGATGTTCATGTCTAAGTTGAATTTAAAGATTGTCACCCACATTTATCGGGAGGGAAATCAAGTGGCTGATGCCTCAGCCAAATTTGGCACACATTGGAAATTCTCTAAATGCTGGTGTGTTTTGGGGAACCTTCCTCTAGACATCCAAGATCTAATCTTGAAGGAGAAAATCCCTTATTTGATCCATGATGATAACTAATCAAGCACTTTTTTGGGTTTCATGGGGGGTCCGCATGCTTGTCTTATGGGCTATGTGGATGGGAGTGTATGCTGAGGCGGCCTACAAGTGATATAATTTGAATGTGGAGGTAGAGATTGTTTTTAAAATGGACATCATGAGGAATTATGGTGAGTACTTGGTGATTAAGGCCAAACTGGGTTGTACCTTATGCAATCTCCTTTTTGGGATTGTGCTAAGCCATCGTATTTTCAAATTTTCTAATTTTAATATTGATGTGACTAATAATTATGAGATCAAGCTCCTTGCGGGTTCTATCCCTTCTACTATTTTGTCTCTACTTCTAAAAGTTGGCTCCTTAGGTGTTTCTAAAATTGGCCCTACGACCATCTTGCCTTGGTTTCTGCACAAAAACAACATGGAAGGCAAACCTTCCATTCCTATCATGTCTTGCTTACCTAGTTGCAAGTGCTTGGAGATCCTCATTTATGAATTTGCAAAGATTGCTTCTAGGGAATTATTTCATCAAATGTGCAACTTGTACATTGTATTGATTACCCAGGGTTACTTCATTTAGCTTAAAATCCTAAGTGCAGGAAAAATTTCACCTTACCATTTTCTTCAACCTTTTTCTTTCTCTGGTTTTCTGGTTATTCCATGTGTAGAGTGACATTATGGGTGGTGATAGGGTCCGAGCAAAGCCCAACAACTGTGGAAAATTTTGCAAATATCCTTTGGTGTGGCACATATGTGTTGAGGGTGGTCTGGCACCCCTAATGGAGAGTCTAGTGGGTCGTGACCCTAATTTGTCCACACAGTTTGTTAACTCTTGGAAAGATCATCATGTGACTCTAGGTGATATCTCCTTTGAAGTGAATGAGGATGTGATTACACAAGTGACGAGGTTTTTATGTTTTGGTATCAAGCATCTGAAGTATACAAAATCCCAGGACAATGAAAGTATGAACACGTTCTTTGTGGGGAATGAAAATTTGGTTCGTAACGAGTCGAGGTTTGAGAGAGAGGCTCTTTTGTAGCCTTGGAACCAAGTCTGCCTCATCCTTATGAAGTACGTGAATCTGGAAGGTAGATACCAAACCTACTACTTCTACCATTTCCCTCTTTTAAATCACCTCAGGCATAAGATTTTGTTAAGCTTTCCTTTCTTCCTTCTAATGGATTTAGATAGTTCTGTTGAAAAATGAATTGAGGCTACTAGCCTAAATCCTGATGATACTCCTCCCCTGCTGCTTCACCAAGGCCTCATTTTGAGGCTCTACCACTTCAGTCAAGTCTAAAGGTCCCATTAGAAAATCCCATTTGGTCTATGTGCCTAAACCCGCTGTCAAAACACTTAAGGGAAATGCGGGTGTTTCCCAGACAAGTGTTGTGGCTAGTCTCTGTGAGCTCAAGTCAACCCTTGCCAAGACTGTTTGCAAACCCACCTCAAAGAAGAAAGGTAAGGAGGAAGCGAAGGGTTTGATGGATCCTCCAACCAGGGACAACAAAGGTAAAAATGTGGTGGGAAAGGATTCTAAGGGGGATATAGTGGTCGCGGCTACAATGGTGTCTAGTGGCGATACCATCATCAGGAGATCTAGTAGATTGGCCAAGAATAACAAAAAAGTGCAGGTGAATGAATTGTATTTGAAAGAGGATCGGTCTAACAACAAAGAGAGAAAGGACAAGGAGGAGTCTGGCATGAGGAGGAGTATGTTAGAGGGCCCCATTCTATTCCTGATACTAGCAAAGTGCAAATGGAGAACTCGACTTCCTAGTCCTCATATCCATTGGACATGGAGTGTGCTAATACTGTGAAGACTGCAGATTATGGGGAGGAGCTCTGTGTGCTGCAGGAAAGGATGGAGAAGTTGCATAAAAAAATTTGTGGCTTGACCCGTTTCAATGTCAAGCTGGTCCACTATGTTACCAGCACCTTGTCGACCATTATGAAGGATGAAATGGACAAGAAGAATGCTGATGATGGCCATGAATGGTTTGGGGATGATGTTGTTAATCTCCTATCAAAGAACTGGGAAAATACCAGTTAGTCTACTGTTAGTCCATTTTTTGTCTGTCTGTTGTTGGTCTGATGTGTTAGTTTTTTGGCTTAGGCTTTTGATGTTTTTTGGTCCTGAACTTTATTGGCCCTTATGGCTCTCTGTGTAATTGGTACAACACCTTGTAAATGTTGCTTACCGTATCAAAAACAAATCACATACGAACATGGAACATGTTAATCATGATATTCAACTTATGTGAATTAGATCACCATTAGGATTTAATGATATGGAAAAATATTATAATTCTTAAACACAAAAAGAGTTGTATATCATGTCTTATCACTCATTTTATATAATCTATTATTATATGTAAGTGTGATTATTCCTTTCTGTTCTCATTTGTATAGTATTATAATTTTTATTTTACATCGTGTAGGAAGATTAGTACAATAATAAAAAATTTAAGGTTGATCAGATACAAATATTAGATGCAAACATGGCCTCTGGTAGCATAGTCGGTTGGGCCCTAGGGCACATGGAATGCTAAAAATGTATGTTTACATATTTATATTGCTCTCAAATGATGCTTTTTGAAAAAATGCATTAATTATTAAAATGGTAAAATGATGTAGAGTTCACTAGAATCAAGATAGGGTACTATAGATGGACCCCATATCTACCTATAGGTTTAGATGAAACATTTCTAGGTGCCATGGATTCTGAGAACTAGTCTATCATAGTTTGGATTTTTTTTGCACTTAGGTTTCATAAGAGACTTTTTTAGAATAGTGTAGCCTAGAATGATCAGGTGATCTAGGGAATGAACGGATGCCTCCAATAACACTCACCCACCCACTTAAATGTTTTTTTATAGTCAATTTTTCCCTAGGATGCATGAAACAAAAAATAGGCTTCTTCCCATATCTGTACTACTCTCAACTAACACTTTTTGCAAGAATTCATTCATTTTTGGCATGCTCAAACAATATAGAGTTGACCAAAACTGAGATAGGTTAACATGTAGGGACCCTGTATCCACCTATAGTTTCATATGGAACATTCATAGGTGTTATGGATTTTGAGAACAAATCCATTATAGTTTGGATTTTTTTACACTTAAGTCTCATAAGACTTTGTCAAAATGGTGTAGCTCAAAATGATCAGGTGATATAGGGAATGAATAGATGCATCCACTAGCATTCAACCACCCACTCAAATATTTTGGCATAGTCAATTTTCCTCAAGATGGATGAAACAAAAGTAGGCTTCTTGCCATATTTGCGCTACTCTCAACTAACACTTTTTACAAGAATGCATTCATTGTTGGAATGCTCAAATAGTGTATATTTTGTTGGAAAAATGTGTTTTCATTGATGCCAAATCAAGATTGGTTATCATTGATGACAAGTGTTTGCGCTACTTGATTTGTATAATACTCCATAGCTAGTTGATGTGCAAAGATATATGTTGATACAAGTCAACAATGCATCATGAGGAAGAATGGTGATCATTTTGATGTGTTAAGTTGACAATTAAAATATGTATTTGACAATAGATTGTCATACTTTGAGAACTTATCTACCGAATTGATTGTAGATAGTGGTATACATATATATTGTTGTTTCTCATTTACATGAGGATAAATTTTTGGGTATTAATTATTATTTATTTAAATTTTTTTAAAGGAAATTCTTGGTTGTAAATTATGTGGAAAATTATTAGGTTGTAAATTATTATTTGTTTAAATTTTTTATGTAAGTATATGCTAAGCTCTATATTATGTGTCTAATTATAATGTACTTCATGTGTGTTTCCCTATATAAAGTAATGGTTAGATTTAATTTTTACCAAACTTAAGGTTCTCACGATAGGAGTTCCATTACCATCTACATCAATATATTATTGTCTAAATATACAAGAATCTTTTATTACTACATAATTTTCCTCTTGTTGAGTAGTGGATCATAATGGTTTTTTTGTGACAAATGCATGTGTTGGTTGCCAATGTAATAAAAGTATAGCATCAAAAATTGTCACCCTTGACAATTTCACACTAGCTTTTGCTCCCCCCTATGTGCTTGGACCTAATTATGCATTTAATTACCCATTTTATGAACATATTTGGAAAATCAAACATGGGAAATGAAATTATGCATTTAACATTTTTCCCCCAACACTTTTGATCTTGAAAAAGTAGGAATCTAGTCCAAGGAACAATACGCCCTAGACCATAATTTTTGGCTCCAAATTTGAATATGTCAGTGTCGGAAATTTATTATTTTAATTTTCAATTTCAATTATTGGCTATTGACATTTGATTTTTGGGAAATTAGAAGAATTGCATATAAATACAAAGTATTTTCATCATTTTAATCCTAGCAATTTTGAGAAACAACACTTGGCAATTTTATTTGAGCTAGTGGAGATCCTAAAAAGTAGTCAAGAGCATAATTGTCAAGATTAATGGAACATTTCATCATTCAAGCATCATGTCATATGCAAGTCTTCTTCATGTTTACATACATTTTTTTAATGATTACTAACACTTGTAGGTATTTAAATCAATTCAAGTCAAGAAAAAAATGATCCTTGAAGGTGATGAGTGTGACTCCAATCCATCAAGGAGATCAAATCTAAGTGGTGAGTTGTAGAAATTTATCAATTTATTATTTGTTTATCATTATTCTCTATCCAACCAAGGATATGAAAGGAAAGTTGGGCGTGGAAATGCTTCCCTAATGCAAATCAATTAGGAGAGGGTTGTAAAAATTTGTTTCAAATCCTTTAACATTCACAGTTAACATTCAATATTGCACATAGAATTAATTATTTTCATATTTAAATACATAAACTACAACACACAAATTTTATGTGGGAAAACCCCTTCAGGAAAAAACCCACACACCAAATCACAGATCAATTGTATTACAAAAAAAATCCATTACAAACAATATTCAAAGTCTATGCTCTTGTAGGTGTTGATTCACTATTATACAAGTTCTAAAGTGAATCTGACAACATAATGGCATATAGATATTACAATCACAACTCATACAAAAAATGCATTAAGGCATCAATATATACTTCTCATACATGGACATTGAGAATTCACATGTGTCAATCTCCCAGTCTCTGCATGCATGCAAACTGAAAATGACAACATGCACGAGTCCCAAGTGACCTGATTAGCAACCTATCAAACATGCATGTACATGAAACAACATTCAAGAACATACAAGAACATGCAAGGATTTCAGTTCCAAAAATCAAGAAACCTCACATGCTAGGCACCCCATAGAGAAAATCAAGTCAACTTCCAAATTAGAATTGAGCCTTGACTCCTAGTCACTCTGAGTGACAACTTTGTCTCCATTTAGCAACTTTCCTCTTCAAGAATTAGTCAAAAATTAAAACAAATACAACATGGTATCATGGCACTCCTCCTTGAGGTTTTCACATTTAACAATTCTCAAATGAGTTCCTAGGTTACAAGTGTCACCCTTCCTTTCTTTCACTTTTCTGAAGAGATAAATACTCACACAAGTGGACCCTACCAATGCTTGCTTCCAAAATAGATTGCTACATGTCACCATGACACACCTTTTAGAGGTTTTAATATTTTCTACTTCCCAATTGATAACCCATGTGACAAGTGCCACAATTTTTATCTTCACACCTTACATGTATGATGCCAACTCTCTATTGGGTCCACAAAGTGACTTAGCAACTTGGAAAAATATTTTTTTGCATTTAATAAATAAAATCAGAAACTTAGGGGTAAATAATTAAATAATTAATCATGGGATTCACTAAGGTTGAGACATCTTAATCCCAACATTCTCCCACTTTTCTAAGACCTTACAAGAGTTTTGTATCACTACTCAGGCCGCAAGGCCCACATAACCGACACACCATCTAAACTTCTTTGTGCTCACTGGCTTTGTCAGTGCATCCATAGCATTCACCAAATGATCTAGGAGGATCTCCATAGTTAAAGAATGTAGAAGGTCTTCATCATTGCCAAAGGTGTCTGAACAACAAAGAGCTCACAGGGAGCTTCTGATGCAACTTGGATGGGGTCGAATGGACTTTGTATGTGAAAGATATAGCTTGTTGAATTAAAGGGACATAAGGGTTAAAATCAAGTTTAATGATTAATTATTCGAAGACATATTTTTTGTATTATTTTCTCTCAAATGTAATAGAAGACTAATGGAAGAGATACGTAGTTCTCTTGTTTCCTAGTCTCATGGGAAATTTGAGATATTCATGGGATGTTGAGATGTTTATGGATGGAGTTGAGATCTTCATGGGGATCTTCCATCATCTTATCCCTTGAATTGTGCCCAAATCCTAATTTAGTGGATCATGAGAGATATTTTCTCCCTGATGTGTGTAGTGATTTCTTATCCATGTAAAGCTTTAAAATCCCCTCATTTGGGAGAGGGATGGGGAAGCTTGGAGTTATCCTCCTTGTTTGGGAAAAACTATATAAATTCCTTATGTGAGCCTTTGAAGGGACTAAGGAAAAAAAGAGGGATACTTGTAAGCTCTCAAGAATTGTAGGCTTAGTTCAAGGCTCAAAGCTTTGTAGGAGTTTTGAGAGAGCTATGTAAAAGATTGCATTGTAAGGACTTTATCCTTTTGATGTATGGAGTAAGGTCATTTGTGTGAAGAACCTTCTTGAATCCTTGGTTAAGGAGAAGGTAGCTTGGGTCTAAACACTTTTGAGAAGGTCCCAACATCTTGAATAAGAAGGAATAGAGCGATTCATGTTCAAGCAGATCTGGAGACGTAACCAGTGTCTAGTGAACTCCATTATCAAACTCCTCTTCCTTGTCTTATCATGTGTTGTATCCATTTTAAATTCATTTTATTTATGCATTATTGTTTAAAGCAATTAAATTAATGAACTATTTTCTCTTAATTCACAAGAAAATAAAAGTCAGTAAAAAGGTCCTCATCGTAAACTTTTGTATTGAGTAGTACTCACCAAATTTATGGATCAAGTTGGTATCAAAGCAAGTTGATTTTTTTGCTTAGTGTGAATGCTTATCAGGTCTAAACTCAAGTAAAGAGTACTTGAAGAAATGTCGATTCCAAGAAATGAGAATACTTCTTATCCTCTTTTTTTCAATCCTTATAAAGATGAATGAGTTTTTCTTAAAGCATTCTTCACCATGAAGAAAATGGTGAAGGAAATGTATGATGATGAAAGAGAGAGTGTTAAGTTGTGAAGGCTATTGAAAACATCAGAAGATGAGAAGGAGAAGATACTTTGATGGAGCTTGAGTCTCTACATAGGTTGCTTGCAGAAGAAAAAAGGAGTTGGGAAGAAGGAAAGCCTGCTTGGAAAGCCATGCTACACAAGCTTGGGTCAACATCTTTGAGTTGACCAGTTTCGTTTTCATTATTATTTTTTAGTTCTTTCATGTTTTTAGATTTCTTTGTACATATGTGGATGTATTAGGATTTTTTGGTTAATTTCTAAGGGTGAGTTAGTAGTTTTAGTTCATTTTGTATATATGGTTGAAAGGGAGTATACAAGTTATTTTTGTTCACCCTTTTCCCTTGATGTTAAAGGCGGAGAGATGTGTGAAGAAGAGTTTTGGCACATGTTGCCATCAATGAAAAAGGGGGATAGTGTTGAAAGAATGAAGAATTTTGTGTGTTTTCATTGATGTCAACACTACATGGTGGATATCAAAATGATAAGGAGACTATTCTGCATAGAAGACTTGATTCTTAGTTAAGCACTTCTACTATGTATCTACATCGGAAGTTTTTTTTCTCTCTGTGCCCTCCAGTAGATTGGTCTGCATTCTATCGCACATATAGATCTACTTATGTGGTTCCAATATTTTGTTTGTGGATGTTAGTAGTCTTTGAATTCAGAATTTTAGTTGGTCTAGACAAATGGTTCAAAAGTTGCAAATGAAAAAAGTTCAGCAAATAAGGTTTTGTTAGTTTTTTGTGTAATGAGTATAATTTTTCTGGTTCGTGCTCCTTTGCAAATTTGTGTTAGGACTTGTGGTTTTGGGAGAATTTTTACAAGTGTTTATGCATTGATATTTCGAGTTGGCAAGATATTTTTAGATCCATGTGTCTTTTGATTGGTTATCATTTGGAGCATTTGATTTTAGGTCCAATGCCTGGTTGACTTAAAATATGTAAAGGGTTGTGGAGTTTAATGATGTGAATCAAATTTAAGAGGAGGCTATTATAGGTTCATGCCAAGCTATGTCATATGTGTTGTGGCGTGAAGGTAAGTTAATTTGAATTGGGTGCTGACAAGGCACGTTTTGCATTACTTTGGGTGACATCTAATTAGGCCAACCTAATTGATGTTTTCAATAGTGTTAATATATACAGAAGGTCATTTTGAGTTTATGATGACGATGATTTTTGAGAAATATGTGATCCAAATACAAGTAGTAAAGTGAAATTTTGTAGAATATTGAGAAAAGTTTGTCCGAATGTAATACAAAGAAGAAAATCATATTCTATATCAGACGAAGTGTTTTGAGTCAGAGTTTTGAGCTTCAAAGGAACTGAATTTAGCATATGTTAGATATACTTTGTATCAGTTCAAATCTTGGCTTTGTAGCCACTTTCTCTATATTTCATTTGTCAATGAATAGTGAGTTCACTTAGACAGTGATTCCACCTAGTAGTGAGCCTTTCTATAATATCTATAACTAGTTATAACATAATGTGAGCTAATCCTCACCGTGTTTTTTCCCACTTTGGTTTTTCCACATAAAAATCTTGGTGTTCATGTGTTGCATGTGCTATGGGTTGTTTATTCTTTCATTTCTATTAATTGCTAAGTATGTTGTGATAATTGGGTAGTTAGTGATTAAATGGTTTTTAGGAATACTGATTCACCCCCCCCTCTTAGTATTTTGGGTGTTCGACACCAAAAAAAATTTGAGTGCCATGAATGAGTTGATAATGAATGTAGGACAATCCTACTAAACCTAAGAGATCCTAATGAACCTAGGTCAATCATAATGAACCCAGGTGAATCCTAATGAATGTAGGATAGTCCTAAAGAATGTAGGATATTCCCATCATCAAGTGGTTGGTAATTTTAATTTTGATAAATAATATTTAAAATTTTAATACATATTGTTAACTTATTCATTATTGTCTTTCTTGCATTTCACTATGTAAATATACTTTTAGATGAATGTTTGTTGGGAAATATATTTTTTTTAAAAGGTGATGAATTTGACTTTGTACTTAACTTGTTGTGACATGATAGGAAATTAGATTCAAAAATTAAAATTTGGATATGGGATAGATTCATACATAAACCACTTGGGGCTAAGTAAATTATGAGAACATTTTAAACTATTTAAGTTGCCAATTTACACATAAAATATTTATGTAAATTGATCTCCATAAGGCCATGAGGTCATACAATGCTATTATGAGGACACATAAAATGTGATCAAAATGTCATAAAATACCATCATGACAGTGTACAAAATGTCATCAAAATGTCATACAATGCCATGAGGCCAATATATTGTCTCTCAGTCTACAAAATATCATCGATACATATAGCCACATCAAAAATTGTATCTATGTGCCACATATAAGCATACAAAATGTGTTCATCTATGAATATTGAACACTATCCCTTAAATATTGTACCTCCTTTAGCTCAACTAATTGAACTTTGGTCACTTCTCATAGTCAGTGTCTTGTTTCATTATGATGTCTTACACTTAGTATTTTGTAGCCCAACCTATACATATAAAATATAAAATTAGATACTGTGCAAAAGTCAAAAACTATAAAAATTATTTAAAATGATACATATATTATAAACATGTTACAACATATTGGTAGTCTAATTCTTCTTGCCTATGATGCTCGACATCATCAAGAGATGTTTGTCCTCACACAGGGGTGTTTACATCCATCTATAACATAAAAAATATATATTTATCAATTATTTTTTATATGTCTACTAATATCAATTGACACAAAATAAACATTATTAAAAACATATATATTCATACTCATAACTTATTTAAGCAAATTGATAATGAAATTACTGCACTAACACAAAATTCCAAATATTATCTTATGCTAGGAGGTATGACTATTTTATTTATCAAATAAAAAAACAATAATAGAATAAACTCAAAAGTTCACAAATACATATAAACAAAAAAATTGAAATTTTACAAAAATAAACTTAAATGTGTTATATTGCACTTGTATAAATCCAATGTCATAAGCATCCATGGCAACATGTGTACTATATGGTGATGTGATGCCCACCTATTCAATAGAAAGTATTTTAAATTAATAAAAATTATTTTGAATAGAAAGTATTATTTTATTTTGATATATTATACAAATTTTACCTATGATACAAATACAATTGTTCAAGTTGTTACAAGAATGCTTGATGTTGTACCAAACTCTAGCACTACACCCTTAAAAAAATAATTTTTGCATGAGTTTAATTCAATTCTACAATTTTTAAGTATTTAATAAATAAAATGTTATAAATTCAAATCAACATACCTGCATTTGACCAACATACACCTCATTCAACAACTCATCTATCATCACAACATTATCTGATGCACCACCTTGATGACCCCCACTACTCCTATGACATCTATACTGACAATGAGAACACACATGGGAGGTGGAACCATCTGCACCCTTTGCATTTCTATCTCTCCCAAAGCATAGATTACAATAGTTTTCACATATATGAGAGCTAGGGGCACTAGAGCTAGATGGTTGAGTTGTTGCATCATATTGTGAGGCAAAAGGATGAGATATTAATGTTCAATGCTTATAATGATGTCTATCAGGATAGAAACTACATGGAGAGTATGTACCTCCATAATCTCCCCAATGGTTGTTGGAACAGTCACATGATAAACAGGTCTTGATGCTAGTGCTCTTCACTGTTCATGGTTATCTACCCGACGAGCTCCTAGTCTATTTTGGGAAAACCATCCACCTCTACCTTGAAACTCCCTCATATCAAAATAATTGGGAATTTGATGAAGGATAAACTCATAGGATAATTTTCTAAGAAAATAGAGTGACACCTCATAATTATTACATGGAGGTTGGTCAAAGACCATCTACCACCTATCCCAAAAATTATTTCTTATGTCATCATCATTACACCAATGTATTGGAAACCTCTTTGAGTTTGGAGGAATACGTTCATTGGTTCTAGGATCCGTAAAAAGAACATATATTTTCTTTGCTTATTTCTTTCTTTTTCACTTCATCATAGGATTTTGTTGTATAAAATTGATGACATGAATCTCTATAATTTTTCCATTGATTTATTTTATTTGTGACTATGTCAACATTCATTATCATTTCTTCTAATATTGAGGCAAGGGATAGGTGATGTTGGTTTGATGTTGAAACCCTCAATTTTGAAACTAATTAATGAATTTCAATTGTGTTTCATTCTAGATGCCCTAACAAATCCTCTTGGCTTTGTCTAGGGTTTGTTGGAAGGGTTGGAGGAGGGTCAAGAATCCTAGGCCTTTTTCCAATTCATCATTAAAATTTGGTTACGGCTCAGGTTTTATATGATCTATTATATAATTCAAAAAATACATGATATTAATAAAAAAAAAATCCATTTTTTCAAATGCAAACAAAATATAAATCAAATGCAAAAATATAGCAGTTACCTCTTCTCTGACATGGCATTGTGGATCTAGGTTGCAAAGGGAAAAAGTACATTGGCATTATGCAGAGTTGAGGGAAAGAAAAATATTACAAAAAACACAAACTGTGGATGAGAAAAATGGACAAGTTTTTTCTTTTTATAACTTTATTGAGAAAAATGCATATGTGTTTTTCTTTCATAAAAACATGCATGAGTTGTTTTCATAAAAATGTGTATGTATTTTTCTTCCATACTAACATGTGCTCATTTTGGCTCAAATTTTTTGAGCCATAACACGAGTGTTTATTTGAACTTCAAAACATGAGCATGTTTTTCTTATTTTTGGGCATTTGGCCACTTTTTGGTGCCCTATCTTGGTGCACATGCTCGAAATGTATAAGGAAAGAATAAACCTGATATGTAGAAGAGAGGAGTTTTTGAAGCTAATTTAATTGGAGTAGTCTTTTTAGTCAGCAAAGTGATGTATGTTGACTAGAAAGTGTTAAGTGTATGATGTTTGTTGTCAGATCATCTTATGATGTTCTTGAGAAGTAGCATTTGGTATTCATTGTTTTGTAGTTTTTCCTCTATTTTTAAAAATTGATGCACTAAAGTGAGATACAATTGTATTTGTAAGGATGTATAAAAAAAGTTATTAGTGGGTGGAAAAGAGATCATTCCAATTTATAAAATTGAAGAAATGTAGAAACAAAGTATTTATGTTCCTTTCTTACCTCTACTTTATCATCTTTGATTTCTTTGTATTTGATATCTAAAAGAAACTGATAAGTTTTTCTACTGCAACTAAAAACAACTACTCATATGCTTTCAACTATGTACTTGTTGCCATTGTGTAGGATCATTCTTATTGTTGTACTAGTAATGAATGCATAATTTTACCAAACAATAGGGATTTTGTCCACCACACTTGACTCATCCAATAACAAAATTGGTTCACATTCACCATGACCATTTCTTGATTTGGGAGCAAGTTTATAATTTGTTATATGGATACTTGAACTTGTATGTATTTTATTTTCAAACACTTGTAAAGTATTTCCTATAAAATTTTGTGTAATTTTCATTTCTCCTTTCTTATCAACTAAATCAACATGTAGGATTTGCTTGGAATTGTTTGCTTTGTCAAGATAAGCTTTGTACATGACCAAGATGTTTGTTTAAAAAATGTCTCCAATTTTCCAAGAATTAAGACCTTTAATTGATAATTTGTTCAAATTATTTGTATTTGACCTATAAAAAAAAATAAGTAGGAAACATGAGTCAACAAATAAGAAACAATAATCTTATGTATTTGTTATTGCAAAATTCTACTTAATTTTTTTCCATCATGGCCTATTTGTGGTTTTTTGTCATGGTGGACTTTTGTTATTACTCATCTATGTTTAAATTAACTACTCTCTTTATCTTGAAAAATCCTTCTATTGTGTTTGAACCAGAGGTTCCATACCAAGAGAGTAGGAACATAGTCCTAAATAAACTTGAGACCTAGACTCCAAATATTAAACACCCATCCCTCCAATAGTTTTGGTAAATTTTATGGCATCACCCAAACTAGACCACACTTCATGATCAATTTGCACCATAATTCCCCTCCCACCTCATAGTGAATGAATAAATGATCATGTCTTCACAACTAGCTTTACACATAACACACTTGGATGGACCAGCCCAACCCATCAACCTCAATCTATCCCATGTCAGATCACACTGCTTCCACACAATCCAAAGGAAGGAATTGGCCTTAAGAATCCCCTTATCATTCTAGATCCTTTTCAAAATGCCCAAAATAATAGAGTTTCCCTGAAAAAATAGTTGTATATAAGCAACACCTACAAGAACATTACCATCCCCACTGCCCTTCCACATGATCTTATCCTTTGAATCTAAGAGGGGCCACATATTCAATTTCCCCAAAATATCCTTCCACCTATTATTGAGCTCTTCCATAGGAAGGTGTGAGGAAATCCAATACCACTACCCCACTTTCTCCTCCATATAATGCTTAACCAAACAACCTACACTAGGCTCCAAGACATTAGCCAAAGGACAGAAAAAATGATTATCTTTGAGAGCCTTATCCTCAAGCCATACATCCCACCAGAAAAGAACCTTGTCCCCCTACCAACTCTCCAAACTGTATTCAGCCTGATGAAAACACAACAACTTCTTGAAATTTTCCATGTGCTAGAGCCCATAGGTAAGTTAATAGAGCAATCCAAAAGGTGCTTAAGGAAAATTTCCAAATACTTGGCTTACAATTCCCTACTCCAAAACCTACCCTTTTCCTCATATATGTGCTAGGAAAGCTTAACACCCAAGGCCTTATTCATTTTCTTGAGGATCATAAATCCAACACCACCCATGCATTTGGGAAAACACACCTCCTCCCACTTCACCAATTATATTTGAAAGCCTTCTTAGGGCAACACCACAAAAAATTCCTCATACTATCTTGAAGAACCTTAGCAACCTTACAAGGAATATGAAAGGAAAACATGGTATAAATGGGCACAAAAGCAAGGGTAGACTTAATTAGAGTCATTCTATCTGCAAGGGAGAGCCACTTCCCCTTCCACAAAGCAAGCTTACTTTGAATCTTTTCCACCACTTTCTTCCATTCAATCTCTGAGGTACTTTCTACCAACATCCCCAAATAAGAGATAGGGAGTAAATTAGCCTCAAACCCAAAAATTATTTGAATTTCAAGAGCCTCGATAGAAAATTCTTTCAAGAAGAATATCCACGATTTTCTTGTATTGAATTTTTGGCCAATTACCTTCTCATAATTTTGAAGCACCTCCTTAATTCCTTTGGCCTCCTCAACTGATGCCTCCTTGAAGAGCCAAGTGTCATCAATGAATTGAAGGTGTCTCACATTGGGGATACCACTCAAGACCTAAAGCCCTTTCAACTACCCCACCTCTAGCTCTTTTTTGATGGCACAACCAACCAAATTAGTAACAATCAAAAATAGAAAGGGGGAAAAGGGGTCACCTTGCCTCAAACCCTTGCTAGCATAGAAAAAATATGTGGCCACACCATTGATCAACACTACATATGGCACTATAGAAATACAACTAAACACCTTATCGCACCCCCCTTGGTAGAACCCAAACCTTAACATTATCTTGATAATGAAATTGTAGGATACGTAGTCATAGGCCTTATTCATATCAAGCTTCATCACCATGCCTTCTTTCATGAGCAACCACAATTCCATCAACAATTTGTTTTCCACTGAGAAAACCTCTTTTCTCTTCAAAAAATATGGACCCTAAACATTTTTTTAATCTAGAGGCCATAGCCTTCATAAAAATCTTGTAAATACTATTACATAAAGCAATTGACCTGAATTCATCAAAGTACTTTGGGTTTTTACACTTAGGCACAAGGGCCAAAAAGGTTTGGTTCCAATCCCGCATCATGACCTTTCTCTATCTACACTATTTAAAAACTCTCTAGACACCCCCCCCCACAATCCTGCAAAACCTTTGAAAGAATCCAACATGAAAGCCATCCAAATGAGGCTTTCATAACCCCAAGAGACAAAGCAGTAGCCTTGATCTCATCCATAAAAAAGGGTTCCATCAAATCCTTTTTCATCTCTTCATCTACTAAGGATGAGATGTTTCTCAAAATTTCTTCATGTGCTTGTAAACTAATCTCTCTTTCCATGCTTAACAATTACTCAAAGAATTTTTATCCTTCCTTCCTAATGGCACCAATGTCATCCACCAAATTCCCATTGAGGAGTTGGATCTTGATGATCTTATTATATTTCCTTCTAAAATTCGTGGTTAAATGGAAGAACTTAGAATTATTGCCCCCAACTTTCAGCCAATTAATTCTAGACTTTTGAAGCTAGAATATTTCCTCCATCCTTAATAAATGACCCAATTCATCCAACTTAACATCCTCTTTGTTCTTGAGAACCAAGGAATAACCCTTCCCAGTAGCCTCTTTCTCTATTAACTTCAAATCTTCTTCCACTCTACTTTTGTTTGCAAAGAGCTCACCAACCATCTCCTTATTCCAAACTCTAGCCAGATTTCTAACCTCCTTGAATTTCTTAAACACCAAAAATATCTTGTTCCCATTGACATTCATATTCAACTAGCCCTCTAGGTCCTTCTAAAACTTAGGATGTTCATACCAAAAATATTCCATTTTAAAAGGGATCCATGCAGGCTTTCAATTTGAGGATATAGTCAGAGACAACACCTAATGATCCAAACCACCAAAATACAATGTTTCTAAGATAAAACTAGTAGAAGACAATAACCAATCCAAATTAACAAAGAATCGATCCATCCTGCAAAGGATATTATCAACACCCACCCTTCTATTACACCAAGTGAACCAACTAGAATTAGGGACAATATCAGCCAAAGAAAGATCATTACAGAATTTTGTAAAACTAGTAGAGCCTAAATGGATAGAGAATATTCCCCCACTCCTCTCCTCAAGACTAAGAGTAGCATTGAATTCGCCCCTATCACCCAATTTTCCTCCTGCACAGATTCTCTGAAAACTTTCAACCTACCCCAACAAAGGGCCATGTCGTTCTCTAGATTAGGCCCATGAACATTTGAAAGGGTAAAATTGTAGGATCCTTGAATATCCTTGAGCTTGAAGGACATGAAATGATCATTCTCACCAATCAACATACCAAAGAATTTAAACTTATTCAAAACCACAGCTAGATCGCCAACAGTCCCCACTGTACTTACAACAAAACCTTCCCCATTTTTCCATATCTGCAAAAATCAATCCACCCATACAAGCATCATCCACCTTGGTCTCCTATGGAAGCAACACATTTGGAATTTCAACCTCCACTAATAACTTAAGCAAGTGACACTTCTTTGGGCCATTTAGTTCATGCGCATTCCTGTTGAGCAACTTCATTACTTTACTACCTCGTGGAGGTTCTCACCTCCCTTATTAACATACTTGTTCAATGTCTCTTAGGTGCCCTTCCTAATATCAACCAACGTATAGTTATTAGCTTTTCTTGCCTCTATTTTCTACCCTTGGGGAATCACCGCCTGCATCCATACCAAAACTACCCTTCCCCTTCTGACCACTCCTATTCACCATGCTCCAGGAATTTTCCTTATCCTCATATGAATCAACCCTACCCAATTCCATGGCATTCCCCTTAGGTTCATCCAAAAATCTACCATAAGGGTGCCCATCCTTCAATTGCATAGTCTTAAGTGCGCTTCTACCGCCACCTAACCCTAGTGGCCTTGGGGGTGCCACCACTGAACTACCCATATAGCCATTTGTGGAAACAACATCAATTTGAGCCAAAACATGAGGTTTAGAGGAGTCATCATGCCTATCCTCTAAATCCATACCCACACCATCCTGAAGCACAAGAGGAGAAACCAACACTTTACTGCCAGCCTACAACCCTACCAACAAATTATTCAAAGAGGGAGAAGAAATAGTCAGAGGAGAAGAACTCTCATTGTTGTCCTTGGCAAGCCCTTTCCTTCTAGCATCCTGGCTTGAATTAGGAACACTAACCTTCAAAAAACACGCTCTAGCCAAATGCCCAACCTTACCAAATTTTTGTCACATCCCCACAGTCAAGGCTAGGCATGGGACACACAAACAAATAAATAAATTTAAAATTCCTTTGGAAACAGGAAAAGAGACGAGGGGAAGAAATCAACAAACATTAATGGAGGCATGGAACCCCTACTATTCTCCTTAATCATTCACATGAAGTGGTAGACGAGAACTGAAAAAATTAAGGCGTGCAGAAGAAGAAAGTATGGTGTAGTAGAAATAAAATGGTCAATGGCATGGCCACCCTCTTCTTGGAAAATGTAGGTCATAGGAAAGAAGAGGCTTATGGGAAAAACATTTAAACTCCCTGCCTAACCCCATATCGGGGGATTCAAAAATATATTTTGGAAGGGGGGAAGGGGAGAAAAAAATGAAGGAAGAATGTGCGTAGGAAGAGAATAAGATAGGACGTGAGCAACAGAGGTGACTAGGGAGTGTGGTAAGATACTCTAGAGGAAAAAGAGAGGCATTAAGCTGTAAAGAGAGAAAATGTAGAGGAGAAAGGAAGAATAATAAAGAAGGAGAAGGGGGTCATGTGAGGTGAAGGGAAAGAAAAGAATAGACATGCATAAGAGGGTAGAGAAAACACCAGAGAATGGAGGAATTTCACGGGGAAGAAATCCAAAGTCCACAATCTTTGAGAACATCCTCTCTGTTGGTGATGAATATGATATTTCAAATAGGATAAAATGCCATCAAAGCTAGAAGATAACTTCATATGCAAGGAAAAGAGGAGGGTGTGAGTAGTTTTTGAATGCCTCTAAAATGTGGTTTTGTGGACTATAATAGTTGCAAGTTAAGCACAAATGAATTTTGGTTGAAAAGGATTTAGTGATTCTCAACCACCCAATTAGTAGGCAAAAATATGAATCCCACGTTTGATAGCATCATCCCCACCCACAATGAAATGGGATCTTTCAAAGAGGCTTTGGGAGTCCCTCAAGCATTTTGAAATAGAAATTTCATTAGGGAAAGTGTGTTGGAAAATAAAGAATATATAGAAGCAAGATAATCATGTTGCGGGGCAGGATAAAAGAGGTTGGACGAGATTGGAGGAGGGAGGTTCAGAGCATGGAATACATCAAAATCTAAACTAAGAATATTCTCGACACCTTTCTTAAGATAAGTATAATCCTCTCTCTTTTAGTGTTGGTTTCTAAATATCCACTCTTGCAACTGACACTGCAAGGAACTTCTAAATTTATAGAAAATACTAGTAAGAGTAGTGATAAAAGGAAGTTAAATTTGTGTTCTCATACCAAATGTGAAATGATGAACAATAAAATGTTCCATGTCCTTCTTCTAGTTGTAAATTATGAATAATGCTGAGGTGCTTGTGATTATCTTCTTTATAAGTATCATTTATAAATGTTTCTCATTCTTGTAATGACTATCCTACCTAAGAACAATGTTATTGGATCTACTAATTGGTAGATGATGGGCCCATGGTTGTGACTCATGTATTCATTTATGAAATATATTCACCAACATCTAGAAGCACTCAACTTACAAGCTACTAAGTATGAATTATATTATATGATTCAGTCTATGTTGAAAATAAAAAAAGAGGTCAGATTTTATTCCTTGTGGAAGTGGTCTCTTATCTATTCTCTAAATCTAAATATTTATAGTGTGTAAAGAAATACCTCAATAAGGATTCTAACACCATTGAATATTCCTCTATGACCATACTCATACATGACATTACTTTTAATAACTTCATGGATGGCCAATTTCTTCATATGTTGCACATGGTATAGTGGGTCATAATCAACTTGAGCGATTATAGCTAGTAGTGGCATAAGAATTTTATGTACAATCATTATGTTACTAGTCCATGGCTTAGAGAAGCGTCTTCGACCTTAACCTTTATCTTGAAATTAGAGTGTGATATATTGTGAAGAGTTCTTGGTGGGCTTGGCCTTAAGTGAAATATTATCCATGGGATCTAATGCCATTATTTTAGAAATAGTATCGATACCAAATAGCTAATACTCATCTTTCTTGGGCTTAATACCGATAGGGCCATTAATTCAGTGAAACTATGAAGTTTTATATGCTTATAATATTGGAATTATTAGATGAAAAGTTACATTTAGAAGGTATTGGGGTGCATGTAATGATGTGACCATCTGGTAATTTCTCTTGTATTGGAATAAGGTGTAATAAGTTCCTTTAAGTCATTTTATCCCCCTCGTTTAATGCAATAACAATACATGCTATATGATTTAGGAATGTTATTTAGGTATTGAGGTAAACACATTATATGACTACATGATGTTCAACAACCTTTTTAAATATGAGAACCTTAATACTCAAATTGTCATGTGAATTGAAGAAAGGATATTATAGATGTCATAAACCATACTATGTGTACATACCAAGCAAACAATTATTGTGGTTTGATGTGAATGCATTGTTGAGACTAAGCTAAGAGATAAACCCTATGTAACCATGTTATGCACATCTCATGATACCATATTGTTGACCATCGAGGCCATATTTAGTTTAAATGGTAAGTACGGATAAATTATCCAATCTATGAACAAAACTATTATAGGAACCTAAGGTTTTCCCATAGTGTAAAGTAAATTGGAAGATTAAAGATATTATTTGTAAAATTAACCTTGGGTTTATATTTTCATATGTTGGTCCAATAGATATAGTGTCACCAACTTTCTTAAGAAGCATTCAAGCTTTAATTATCCTTAAAGAAAGCTTACAAATACTATTGGATATCCTTCAAATATATCTATTTACCCCTTTGAGCATAGGAACCTCTATGTGGAATCTAATATGTAGATTTTAAATGGAAATGCTTTCCTATGGGCTTGTGTGAACCAAGGAAATTTCATATTAAGCCTAGCCCTTATGTTGATAAGATGAACCCAAGGACACTTAAGTTGGTCTATGAATCATAATGGGTTGAGTTAATTCAAGACCTTGATATCCTAAAAGGGAAGTGTTATAGTATGGGTTGTTAAATCATATACTTAAATTACATTCTCCTAACTACTGTTAAGCATGAATAGTGGAAGATAAACATTATCGAAGCCATGATTATGGGGCGCTTGTGTGTGGGTACTTTGAGAGACCTAGTGAGGAGAACTGATGAGTCCAATTTATGGCTCAATTTTGATAGAGTTTATTATCCATTTGTTGTAGTTGTCATAGACCTTGATACTTGGATTTTGACATTTTCATGTTATTTCCTCAAAACCATAGACATTGGGCATAAGCTTATTTTTGTAACCTTTAAATAACAATTACATGCTATATGAACTATCTATGTTAATTTTACATGTGGATTAGGGAATGTTACTTTAAGATAGTTATAGATATGCAATTGTTGTGTGTACTATTGTTGTCATGCAAATATAATTAGAGCCTACAAAATTAAGGAAGATTATGCTAGTTGGTCGTTTGCCATAAAGGTCAACAAGGTGATCATTCAAAGGTCAATGGAGGGATATTCCTAGTTCAAATCAAAGGTTTTAACTTCCTTGTAAATGGTCATAATAGTTTATTGAGCGAATATAGGAGTTATTGTTATGCTAGATCTGCGTTCAGGCAAACCGGCTTGACCAAATTCCATACATGCATAACCTCCTTTCCAATTTCTATGTTTTCCCTAAAGTGGCTTCCTCCTAATCTGTTGGAGTTGACCACCTTGCTAGGTAGTTAGTTAGTATTTTTTCCTCCTATAAATATGACTTGAATGCTCCTTCTCAGAGGGTTGATTAATCTAATGTTGTACTCACATTCTTAGCTTTTTAGTAATATAGTTATGCTGCTCTATTGTACTCATGCTTTCCAATGAATAAAATGAAGTTATAAGCTCATTGCATCTGATTTTATATTTGTATTAAGGGATACTCATCCAAGGGGGCCCACTTGGTGAGCATTCCATATTTTAGCTTAGTTGTTACTTTTATGTGCGAATAGTTAAGAATCTGCAATTGTTTGTTCTTGCAGCCACTAGAATTCCATTCTGTGACTATTCCTACAGCCAAAGCAGACAAAGTAGTTTCCTATTTGTTTGCCCAAATTTTCATTTTTGTCATGCACTTCAGCATAGTATAGTTGTTGGTTGATGTTCGACACTTACGTTACTTCTTTCTAAGCAATTTAATTTTAGCATTATGTCTTTCTTAGTTGTAGAATGAATATGGCTATTATGTATTCCTAGTGCACATACTATGCTGATCCATTTCAAGTCTACGTCCCTGGGTTGAAAATTTAAATGCACCTTCATGATGATTAAGATAGGTATTCAAATTAGATGTTCAATCTCTGAATCACAACTTTAAGGTCTTAGTTGTTGAATCATTGTAGGAGGCCAACATTGTTGGCGTCATTGTTGAGGATGGTGTCAAACTAGGGAGTTATTTGGAGTCATTGATAGTTTCTTTCTTGTTATAGTATTTCTGAAAGTTTGTTATTAGTATACCCCTCATTTAGGAAAGTAATGATCCACTATTCTTTTGTCAATTCTTTGTGTGAGTTGGCTGATATTGAGTTGATACTGTATGCATAGAGGAAGGAGGAGAGATGCTCATGGAAGATTCCTTCCTAATAACCCTGATCCATTCTAGCTAGTTGAGCATCATAATTTTCCAAGAGATAAAGAAGAAGAAGAAGAACACCCTTTTTCTAATGCATTTCCCAATCTAACCAGTTCTGGCACTTCCTTTGAAGACCAAAATTAGATTGAGAACCCCTTTTCTTTGGAACTCCATCAGGAAGGCATGGGTGATGCAAATAGAAACAAACCTAACCAGCCAACTTTTCCTTTCCCCATTGCTCATCAGAATGAAGTTGACAACCTCAAAAATATCCCTTCTTCAGTCCTTCCTAAGTTCTATGGACTTTTCATA